>CM054117.1:8934491-9079491 GCA_028673005.1 Tanypteryx hageni
AACCCAGAAGCTGCGAAATCGCTCGTCGCACGGCGAAAGACAATAGACGAGGGAACATTTCTCGGCTAGCCATTTGAAATCGCGTCAACCGCGCGTCGAAAAACCGATTCCAGTCGGTCGATCGCGTGCAAACTGCAAAGTGGCGAGTGGGAGCAGATTAAGAGATGAGCCCGCATAAATGGGTGGGCATGTAGGAGTACCCTTGGAGGTGAAGCGGAGGATGTTTTATGAGAGAGGAAAAAGGAAGATTGGAATCACATCGAGACCATATGGATGGAGTGTGGAGGGAGGCGATCGGTTGGATGGGAACCAGATTTCTCAGATATGATTAATGATGAGGATCGAAGAGCAGGACGACGGTGGAGGGAGGGAGAGGGAGTGGGTAGGGAGGGGGAGGGAGGAGGGAAAAGGAAGAGGGGAAATGAAGAGGGAGGGGGAGGGGGAGAGGGATGCCCTAACCCCTAAATGCGCTTTTCAACTTCATTCCTTTCGAAAATACTATATTTGTCTCCGCACAATGGGACAGTGGCAAGAAACTCGCTGTCAGCGGAAAGAACATACTGCAACCCAACGGCGGAGGATTTAAAAAATGGGAATGAATTAATTACCTGAGGATATTTTAGGAGAGTTGATTTAATGCATTAATTCTAAGATTTTCGTGCCAATATTTTATAAGAAAAACGTCCAAGTTAGGGCCGCATCATAGCATAAAGTTACTTACCTCTGCGTATGCAGCCTTCTCGCACGACTTTGTGATTTCGGCACTATAATAGAACGCATTCATGAATACTTAGTACTTGATAGAAATCATTTTGCCACTCATCAATTAATGGCGTGAAAGAATCCGAACCTCGAACGAGACTCAGCCCAATTACGATCCAGTTTCTGAACTTTTATTGGAGCAATTAAGACTCGCCCATGTTTAATAACAGCGGCTTCGGAGAGACGCGGTGGGTATAATTATAACGAGAGTGTTCCTCGAAGGAGAAGACAAGGACTAAAGGACGGCTAAGAGAAAAGAAAATACGCATGAAGAAATGCGGCATCCCTCGTCGGTTGGCGGAATTTTTCGGAACCAAAGCGGCATCGCAGTCACCTGCAAAGGGCGTCAAAATGGAAATAAAAAGATCTCTCCATCATCGCCATTAGCGATGGCCTCTGGAAGATCCCGTTAGTACCAAACGCCGCCGCCGCCGCCACCATCCCCCACCCCCTCTCAGTTCTCTCCTTTTATCCCATTCCGACCCCTCTTTCCCATTCGACTTCTTTTCACGCCTAACATCCCCTTCGGCGTATTGTAAATAGCCATCGACTCGGGATAAAAGAGTAATTCCGTCCTCCTCCTATACTCTATGCCCTTTTGCTCGCCCCTCTCTCCCTCCCACTCCCCCCCCACCCCTCCTCCTCCCTCCTCCTCCCTCCCCCCACTCCCCCACCTCCTCCCTCTCTCCCTCCCCACTCCCCCACCATTTCCCTCTCTCCCTCCCCACTACCCCCACCTCCTCCCTCTCTCCCTCCCCCACTCCCCCACCTCCTCCCTCTCTCCCTCCCCACTCCCCCGCCTCCTCCCTCTCTCCCTCCCCACTCCCCCACCTCCTCCCTCTCTCCCTCCCCACTCCCCCGCCTCCTCCCTCTCTCCCTCCCCACTCCCCCACCATTTCCCTCTCTCCCTCCCCACTCTCCCACCTCCTCCCTCTCTCCCTCCCAACCTCCTCCCTCTCTCCCCTCCCACTCCCCCACCATTTCCCTCTCCTCCCCTCCCCACTCCCCCCGCCTCCTCCCTCTCTCCCTCCCAACCTCCTCCCTCTCTCCCCTCCCCACTCCCCCACCTCCTCCCTCTCTCCCTCCCCACTCCCCCACCATCTCCCTCTCTCTCCCTCCCCACTCTCCCACCTCCTCCTCTCCTCTCTCCCTCCGCACTCCCCCCCACCTCCTCCCTCCACTCCCGATCTTCCCCTTCCTTCTCCTCTACCTCCTTTTCTCACGCACTGCCAAACAACATGAGTTGCGGTCATTACGCAGTATATGTCGGATCGAATACAACACTCGAAAGCTCTCTCTCTCTCTCTATCAAGTCGCTCCATAATCCCACTCATGACCCCTTTTATCCCCGCATGATTGCTTTCCCCTCACTAAGTGTCTTTTTATGGTACGCGGACTATAATAAAAACAGAAGAGAGGTGGGCGTCCTTTATGCCTCGTTCGGTGCGGGCCGATGAAGAGAGAAGTGTTCGAGGCGGATGTTGGATGAATACTTTTTTCATTCGGACAACTTCATAGATAGGAGATTAAGGTCGAATGTGTAGTTAGGGATATATCGTACGTGGCAAAAGACCGACATTTAAACTCTTTTGCCGATAGCAATTTTGCGAAGAACAAAAGCGATCATTGTGGTGTTCACTATGTGAGAATAGAGAGAGGCGATGAGGAACTCGAAAGAATGTCTAAACTGCGCGTGATATTCACATCGCAACGATTGGAAGTTTCCGCACGTAACAACACCCTCACGGGGGGCGAGAAAGAGAAGGCTTTAAACTATAGGCCGATCTAACTAACGTCCATATATTGCAAAATACTACAGCATATTATTCTCACCTCTCAAGTCGTTTATTTAGAACGTCGTACTCTACTTAACAAATACGTAAATACTATGTTTAGTCAAGATAAATCATTCAAAAGTCAGCTTTGTCATTTTATAAATAATTTAATACGCCTCGTGGAGAGAAATAATCAGGTATATTTTGTTTTTAAGTAGTAAGGCTTCACTGATATATCACGCAATACATTAATCTTAAACCTGGAAAACATCGCTGCTAACCCGAAGGTTGAGAGTTGGGTAAGAATATATCTCTAGAACACAGAACCGAAGTAGTTATTGACTGGAAGAGCTTTTTACTATGTCAAAATCGCGTCCAGTGTTTCGTAGGGAAGTGTCCTCTGTCCGTCATTTCTCTTGATATGGTCCGACGATATCTGCTCGGTGGTTCGTAACAAAATCAGAGTCTTGGCGAAACGATAAAATTATACGGAGGAGAAAAATGCTCGGGACGATCAGATATCACTGCAAGATGACCGGAGGCTATCTCGGCGTGACACAAGGATTGAAATTTTAAATTAACCATAAGTGTTCTGTTATCGATTTCAGTAAAAATCGATTGAATAGACCCTCCCATTACTGTTAAATATTTTAGGATCGCCATTGATCTTTGGTACAGTCTACAAGACACTAGCTTTCGTAGAAAGAGTTGTTCGCATTAGTACTAAAATGTGCGAAAAAACGTTTAACTTATGTTTCCTTATTGTTAGACCTCGGGCGGAGTAAACATCAAATACAGAGGACACAAACACTCGAGTTAGACATGCTTCCACCAAAAAAAGAGCTGAATTTGTAAAACAATTGAATGACTCAAACCAAAGAGTTCCTTTATTATTGAATAATTTGCACTGTTAATTGTCATTTGGAAAGCGGACTGGACGCTGGATTGAAGGCTATAAAGAGGTAAAGTCGGAGGATTTGGTAGGGAAGATTTAAAACAATAAATGAAAACACGTCCATATTGGTAGATATATGATGACAGTGGCGACAGTTTGAAGGAGAGAACGTTTTTCCCTAGAACAATCATGGATAATAGTAATAGGAGAGTGAATTCTACAAGCGAGAAGTAATTCTGATAAGCAAAAAAACTTTTTTCCTTGACTGGGAACTGAACGCGGGTCACACTTGTTGGGCTGATATTCTACCATTGGCCTCCCATTTCAGAACGGAGTATTTCTCTCGCGTTGAGTAAGACCAAGGTTCGACTCCCGATCAAGGCAGAATCTGTCTCCTGCTTTCCAGAGTTTCCTCGAGTCAAGCAATGCCAACATACATAGAATTTATCATCAACCCTTTCCTTTGTGTCTACAAACGAAACTTGCTACGTGGAAACATTTCGATCCCATTGCATCCCCTGCCAATCCCCTTCATGGTCGATTGATGCGAAATGTGTAGATATGGACGAAGGCGGTCTACAATGACAGATATGATTCGCGAGTATGGATTTTCAGAGAAGGTAAGCGTTCTCTGAGTTTTACCGTCTTAAAAATATTCTGACAGCAAATAATATCAACCTGATAAATGCTAATCTGACGCCCTTGTGGTTCTGGAATACGCCTGGTCCGCAATCAATATGCATATACACATCTGTGTTCGCATCTGATTCATTCGTCGATGCCCCTCGTTAGCATGCCGTCTGACAGTTTTATCACCCTATCCTCTGTTTAATAATCGCGTTAGGGGCTAACATCATTTGATCGAAAAACAAGGTTAAAGACAAACAAAAGGCATTCTTAAAAGAGCACTCTATTCTCCATGTTGATAACCAATTTAAGGCAAGGCCCAAAATGAATATTAAGTTTATTTTTGACAATTTTAGTAATGGAATGTAATAATAATATACTTTCCATAGTATATCTTATACGCTATTAATTTTGTGAAAACAACCGGCAACTCCACTTCCTGAAAGCAACAGTCAAGAGGAGCCGATATCAATTTTGTGGCATAGCGCTAATAGTATCGATCTTTGACAGCGAGAGTTCGATAAATTATACGCGCGACTAACGATCGAACGTCCCGTCCTAAACGCATTTAAAAAACAATCCGAATGCCATCACCCTCGATGGCAGCTTCTCACGTCTTTGTGTTACATGACGTTGATTTTAAAGCGAAGAGAGTTAAAGCCGTTCAGAGGAATTTTATGGCGAGAGGCGAGACATCGGCCAAAAGAGGGAAAACCATTCACCGAGCAAACAAACACTTATCTTGACAAGATCTCGCAAGTAGGATGGCGCTGAATCTTATATCGATGCCGTTGGCTCGCGTGATGCTGGTTTTAACAGACCAATAATAGGGTCTGAGAGGCGAAAGGGGAAAGGAAGGCAAAGAGGGAAGAGCGGTCGGAGAAAGAAAGGAAAACTCACCGACGCGAAGGAACATTCGCCCGAGTGCGTTCTCTCTTCTCTCCGCGAGAGGTGGAGCGGGGGAGAGGGAGGGGGTGGGAGGGAGAGATGGAGGGGGTGGGAGGGAGAGAGGGAAGAGAGAGGAGGGCGCTTCTTTTTAAGAGCGGGGGCGGAAGTAAAACGACACCGCTTTAAAGGAGAAAACCGTAAAGGCGTGAGCTTTTCCAGAAAGGAGTGGGAGGGGGGGTGGTTTCCTTCGTCAGACACGTCATTTTATTGTTCTCCTGCGCCTTCCTGCCTTCTTTTTTTCACGAGCCTCCGGCGCAACGGCCCTCACTCCCTCCGACGCGCCTTCGAGCTTCGATGCTCACGCGCGCTTACAAACAATCACAATAACAATATCAAGAGTTCCTAGACACAAGAGGCGATCGCTCGGTGACTTTGAATTTCGATTTCTCACGATAATAAACCAATTAATGAGCCATCGAGACGAACCTCGAAAATCACTGAAAACCTGAAGCGCTTCCTCTGAGAGGATAATAAAGCGATGTGAGTGTTAGGGCTGCCAGACATCACCGCTAAGAAAGACTCTTCCTTCGCTTGATGGCTACGTTTCTATCGGTTTTTTTAGCTCTCTCTCTCCCTCTCTCTCTCCCTCTCTCTCTCCCTCTCTCACTCCCTCTCTCTCTCCTCGGCATCGCACGTTATTCGCTCTCCCTCTTGAATATCTCGCCCCTCTTGACGTTCCCTCCATCGCTAGTGACTCCGTGCAACGTATCTCCTGGCGCACTCTCCACGCCTTATTCTCATTCGCCTCCACTTCCTTCTCTCCCTCGCCCTCAATCTCGCTCTTCCCATATTCCACTATCTCTCTCTCTCTCTCTCTGGAGGATATATCAGAGAAATAGAGAGCGAAGGAGAGCAGAGAAAGGGTTTTATCCTCTGCTGGGGCGAGTGAGGGAGGATTGTGGGCGAGGATTTTTTACGGCTCCTCCTCCTGTCGTCCTCCCGCTCCACCCCTCTCGCTTCTTCCTCTCCCGCTCCCTCCCGCTCCCACCCGCTCTCTCTCGCCCTCTCCAGCCCCCTACCGCCTGCCCCCGCCCCTCACCGCCCCCTCCTTCCACCTCCCGCTCCCTCTCGCTTCCTCCTTCCCTTGCTTCTGGCGGTAGATGTAGACAAGTTGAGTGTGGGCCCGTTGGCAGGGAGTAAAAGGAAAGCAGCGGAGAGATAGTTTAATTTGAACAAAATATATGTAATTCTCATTGCGTCTCTCTAAAATGTTATCCGCTGGAAAGCGAAATAATTGTCGATCGATTCACTTTCTCGATTTCATATTTTAGGATATATTAATCGAGGGCGAGAGAGAATGAGAGACAGCGTGAAGAACACTGCGAATAGGAGGAAGAAATAAAAGGAGGAACAGAGAGATTGAAAAATAAAGAATGGCTAGAAGCAAGAAAGAACACGGGAGTTTTAACCCTAGAATGGTAACGTGAGTCACTCTGACTCACACATTTCCGAAAGCTGCGTCTAAAGCTGTTCGTGTTCAAACACGCTCCCCCCTCTCTTAGCAGTGCTTCCTCTAGTTAGTTGTCTATGTGCTGTCAAGGGAACAACACGGTATTTTTCTCCGGTAACTGTTATCGGCTACAATTTATGCAAGAGTTGTACAAGGAGCTGACGTGCCAATGGCAAAAAAGCAGGCTCAGTTTGGCAAAATTAAGTAATGGTCTGAAAGTTATGATTTGCAAAGCCTTAGGAGAGGAGAAGAAGGTTCCTCAAACACATTAAGTGACAGAGCGAAAAATATCAAGAAAGTACTGTCATTTGTGCCATTATGCCAAAAGAGGGAAAACCTCCACTCTCTGCATACTTTGCAAGAAGCTCATCTGTGGTGACCACCAAAAAATATTATGCTCTAACTGTTAATTTACACATTTCTAACATTTACTACATATTGACGTAAATTAAAATAATATTAAAACAGTTTTTAATGATAGTTCCTTATTCCAAGTTTAAGTGAGTCAAACTGACGCAGCGTGACCAATAAGCGCTTAAAATAGCGTTACCATTCTAGGGTTAAAAGGATGCAAGCTAGCAAAAGCGGGTCCTTTTCACAGCGTTGCAGGACGATGGTTATACTTTTCAGATTTCCGAAAAAGATCGTTAAAAGTGAATGATGAGAGGTAGCAGCTGACGGTTAAGGAAGGCCCAAGAGAGGGAGGGAGGAAGGGGAAAAGGGGAGAGGGTGGGAGGGAGGGAAGGGGGCAGCCTATGGTGAGTCCTCCAATCACCGAGCACCGGCGGCTGTTGAGAGCAATAGTGTTAATGAGATATACATTCAATAGGAAGAAAGAGGTGTAGGTCGAGGAGGGAGGGGAAGGAGTAAGGGGAAATGCACGGCGAGTCGCTTAAACTCTCGCTTTTCAAAGAAGAGATACTATTTTTATTTTTATCCCGCCTTTCCATCACTCGCACCCTTCCCCAGAAGGCTTATAGCGCGACGAAGGGGAAGAATCTTTACGACCCAGCCCTTCATCCCCCAGTTCTCCCTCCCTCCCTTCCTCCCAACCATACACAGTGGTCGTGGAGGAGAGGAAAGGAGAGAGAGAGAGAGAGAGAGAGAGAGAGAGAGAGAGAGAGAGAGAGAGAGAGAGAGAGAGGAAGCTGAGAGTCTTAAAAAAATACCGACTCCTAACTCAGGCTATGCGCTCTGAAAGTCTCCGCCATCACGCCGTAAAAAATATATAGAAAATGTTCTTTTATTTCTGTCCTGGGGTTCGCATCCAAAACTTTCTTTAAACCTCTTCCCACTTCCTCCCTTTCACTCTCTTCGCTCCGCTCTCTTCGTCCTCTCGTCTCTCTATCCCCTCTCTTCTCTCTCTCTCCCTACCTCATTTCCTCTCGCTTATATTCGCATTAATCTCTTTCTTGTAAAATAATCCATCTCTTCTTCCTTTGTGTTCGCCTCCTTTCGTCGCCTCTTCGCCATCCACAGACACTCTCTTCGTCTCCTTTTTCACAAAGATGAAATCCACCCCGCAAACTCCCCCTCTCTTTTCCTCCCCCTTCTCTCTCTCTCTCTTCTCCGCCCTCTCCTCTCTCTCTCCCCCTTACCCCTCCTCCTTCTCTTTCCCTCCGTCTTCTTTTTTCCGAAAGAGACACAAAATAACTCCTTTTCTTCTTCTCTCCTTCTCCGCCTCGCCCAAAAAACGTTCTCTTTATCTCGGAAAAATCACGAACTTGCGAAACACAAAACAAAAAAAAACTTGAAAAATAAAAGATGGGAAGATAACCACTCAAAGAGAACGGATAACTTTTCAAAAAGAGATTCATTCGTCAGATTAAGGGTGAGGTAACCGAAATTTTTTTGGGAAAAAACGTTATGCGTTTGGCTAAAAGAAGCACGTCGGGATGGAAAAGCGCCTCTTTCTATAAAACACTATACCCTTGATCCCCTCAAAGGAATCCATGAAAATACTAAACTTAAGTTGAAGATAAGATAATAGGCGACGAAACGAAACTCCGCCCCTATTAAAAGTCACGACGCTAATAAGCAACCTCTTTTATAGAGTATTTCTGAAACGACATTCGATCGTTAATTAGTTGATTTTCGAGGCTTTTTAAAACAATTCAATTTTAAATGAACGAGTTGTTTTCTGGAAGGAAATTGATAGCAACAACCCATTACGTAATAAAACTTTCCAAGGCTGCCGATAGCCATTTGCTAGTACAGCAAAATAGTTACATATGCTCAATACATCCGTGCACTATTATAAGATTATGAACCTTATATCACATCAAATAAACTTTGGCTCGCTTAAAGGCGACGATTATTTGTGGTAAGTGTAGCGCACATCCACTTATCTCATAATAATCCTGTGTGTGGAAGGAAAATTTTCTCCCTCCGTTATTCCGAGTTTATTTGTCCCGTTTTCCTCTCCACGCACCTTCGCTTGTTTCTAGGCGAACGCCTCCTATTCCGCACACCCCGTCCCTTTCGATAGCTTTCCCTCCTTTCCACGGAACGACCCGTGAGACATTTGTCGAGGAAATAGAGTCGTAAGGGAGGCTGCTGGGGGAAAGTGGACGATAAAAATATAATAAGAGCGCCGCCGCCATCAAAAGCGAATTTGTCTCGCCACCGATTTAACCCTCTCGCGAGGGAACTACGTTCTTCGCGAGAGTGGAATTCGACCGTAAGGACGCACCTTTTGAAAACACGCATGCGCAGGCAAACGATCATCGGTCGCGAATTTAAAAAAAGAGTGAATGGAGGGCACAAAAATTAATTTTAAAGAAAAATTAAGAAATACAAGTAAAGACGACAGGCACATCCATTCGAATTCTCTTTATCTGATCTAATTGATATTACGTGGACGGGAAATTCTTCTAAGCGTTCCATGAAATATTATAAAAATGGGGATATTGAATGGAAAATAAAATTTAAAGGAGATATATAAGAAAATCTTATACTGCAATACATTGGACTATTAATAGTAAATAATATTTAGCCGTGTCTGAGTGATAACGTCTATAGTGCGATTAATATTTATATATGTAATAACTGCAACTGTGATTCAATTACGCAAGTATTCACACCTATTAAACTACTTACTCTACGAAAAGTAATTTCAATTTTAATGGCATAAAGTTTTATCCAAAAAGTCTAAATGCCACCGAATGATACCATGTTCATAAAACATCCTTTAAAACGATGATATATTTTTATTTCGATATATTTCTCACATTAAAGTGAGGAATGGCGTTAACACATACAGCCACGAAGTCATTATCTTTCTAGCATGATACACAGCTCCATTTCCATTTCAAGTCTATCATATCATATTTCTCAAAAAGGAAAAAAGAATTATTTCCCAGCGAGGCGGAAAGATCTGTGGAATTATGCGACAGTAGTATCAAGGTTCTGGACCATT
Source organism: Tanypteryx hageni (assembly GCA_028673005.1). NCBI lineage: Eukaryota > Metazoa > Arthropoda > Insecta > Odonata > Petaluridae > Tanypteryx > Tanypteryx hageni. Next base: position 8,944,367 of record CM054117.1, read on the forward strand.
CTAAGCTTCCTCGTAGATTCTCTCTCCCTCTATACTTTGTCTAACCCCTCTTCCAATTTCCTTTCAACGCTTCTTATTCCTCCGGGTTCTCACGCTTCGCTGTTTTATGTTGCTCTGCTGTTATTGCTATGGGACCACCCCGCCTCAGACAATACTCGCCTCCACGAGAGTAAAGGAGGGAGGGATTGGGAGGAAGGAGTGGGAGGGAGGAGAGAATGAGAGGAGGAGGGAGGAGAGAATGGGAGGGGAGGAGATTGGGAGAGAGAATAGAGAGTAGAGGCGTGGGAGGAGAAAGAGGGAGGGAGGAAAGAGGTAGGGAGGGAGGAAGGAGAGAGGTATGAAGGGAGGAGAGAGGTAGGGAGGGAGAAGAGAGGTAGGGAGGGAGGGAAGAGAGGGGGAGGGAGGGAAGAGAGGGGGAGGGAGGGAAGAGAGGGGGGTAGAGGGGGAGGGAGGAGAGGGGAGGGGAGGAGATTGGGAGAAAGAAGAGAGAATAGAGGGGTGGGAGGAGAGAGGGAGGGAAGAGAAGGGAGGAGAGGGAAGAGAAAGGGGGAGGGAGGAGAGAGAGGGAGAGAGGAAAGAGGTAGGGAGGGAGGAGAAAGTGAAAAGGAGCAGCCGAGAAGCAAGAGTTTCACAAGACGCCACGCACCTGTCGTTCCTTTGACGCTGAAACTAAATTTCAGCAATTCTTGGATTTCCCAGAAGAAGCAGAACGTTATTGAGGTTCTATTGATTAATTGCCGTTGAGATTAAATAGAATACATTCCATCTCTTCTGATTTGCAGATACATTTTCATCCTGAAGAGTTTTTTCGATCTCAGTAGCTTTGAGTAGGTCTCAAAACTCTTCAACGATGGCGAATTCGTGAAAGATGTCATTGCAATTTAGTAAGCGATCGCTTGCATAACAGTCGTTTGAGCAACTCGCTAATTCGAATGTAAATCTGGCAGAAAAGCTATCGATAAACGATTTCCATGGAGAAGGGTCGGGATAATTTATATTTATTTGCGAAAGTAAGTATTTTGAGCTTAAAAAATAGATAGCCCTATAGTTATCATACAAAGATCCAAATACAAATCCCCCTCTTGCCTTAGCCTTTCCACAACTCAATAGCAATACTGAAATGAATCAATCGATTTTTTTTGCATTCGAAGAGGGAAGATGAGAGATATTCAAGACCCGAATCGAATGCGATTATCGCGATGAATTATTATACTATATTTGATAGTAGATGCAGACTCTGGAGATACGGGGTTGCTGAATTCAAGCCGTACACGTCGGGATGCCAGATGGAGGTTTCTCATAGGAAAGGAAACTACTGAGAGCCCTTCTCTCTCTCTCACTTCTTTCCGTCGCTCAATCCCTATCCGATTCCCAGGAGGAGAGCAATCTGAAAGAGAGAACCTGCAATGAATATACACGCGCGCGCGCAGCTCTGCATTCGCATGGCGGACGAGCTAATGGAGGATTCGCGAGGCAGTATAGGATAAAGGCGTCTTTAAAAGGACTCCGAAGATGAGAGTTTGGAGAGTGGAAGGAATGGGAAGGGAGCGGAACCAAGCGCAAGCATAGTGGCGCGTTATGCGCTAAGATGCCACGGAAGAGTATGCAGAAGAGGAGATAGAGACAGAGATATTTGACTTAATCTGCGCGGGGTTTAGGCTGGTGAGTCCTCCATCTTAAGTTTTTTTTAAATTTAAAATATAAAGGCCCATAAATAAATACAATTTTGCAAATTAAGGAGGTATAACTCTAACTAAGTATGGAGAAAAAGAAAGGATACAAATAGGAAATAGGAGGGAGCTGATATTGGCGATGGTGCCTTAGCTTCGATTCCCAAATAGCATGTGCCCGTGCGTGAAAGCGTTTGGATATCGCCTTCGACACAGAGGAAGGCGACATTTTTCAGGGATGAGTGAAAGGGAAGGGCGAAGTGACCGAGGGAGTGCGATGGGGAGGAGCGAAGGGGGAGGGCGAAGGGGGAGAACGAAGAGGGAGGGTGGAGGGGGAGAGCGAAGGGGGAGGGCGAAGGGGGAGAGCGAAGGTGGAGAGCGAAGGGGGAGAGCGAAGGGGGAGAGCGAAGGGGGATGGCGTAGGAGGGAGACAATGGAGGAGGGGGCCATGTCTGTTATTAAGTGGTAAATGGCGCCTCAAACACGTAGAAAGAATGGGAGGTAGGGTGAAAGGTGTGCAAAGGAGTCACTCCGTCTCAAAGGACATTTGGAAGAAGTTAAGCTAATACTTAGAAATCAAAATATCAAAACGAATAATTTCAGGTGATAAAATGGACTGAATCATCGTCATCAACAAATCTCGTAAAATCTGATACATCTCTAAAATTCAAATTAAGTAAAAAAATCTTGTTGCCCTGTTAGGTGGCCAATTATAAGATGACAAATAATTTCTCCTGAGATGGCAAGAATTCAGGTATATAAATATGCCGAAAAAACCAAATGAGCATTTAATATGAGGTGAAAATGTTGAGTTTTTGATGAAGCGAAAAATAAATAATAAGGCTAAGAGAAGAAAGGAAAAGAAATTTCCGAAAATACACATGGCGAGAGTGAGAGAGAGTTGAGGAGGATAGACGGGGGTTAAAGGAAATAAGTTACGAATAAACTGAAAGGTCATTTTAATACAGAAGAGTGAAATATTTTTCTTCCAAACGCGAGTGCTCCAGAGAGAGAGAGAGAGAGAGATGTGATAGGGAAGTGGAGTAAAAATTCGAAGGGGGAACTGGATGAACGGGAAAACGGCATAAGAACGAACTATTAACTTCTCCCTCGCACCCCCTCCCCCTGGCCGCCTTCCCGTTTAAAGCGATCCCTTTGATCCCACATACTTTACTCTTTCCTGTCCTCTCTCTCTCGCTCCAAATGACCAAGGGGGTTCCCCCAACCATCAAACAACACCCCCTTGCAACACACACAACTCACTCCCTCCATTTTAACCTCCCATCCCCTCTTCGCCGCCCTCTATTCCCAACGCGCGATTCTGGCTTTCATTACGCCCTCCACCGCACCGAACGCCGTCTCGACACCGTGGCGCTTTAATATCCTCCCTTAGAGGCCGCCATTGCTAAGTTATTCAGAAAACAAGCAGCTTTCGCTGCACATATACTATATCTACATGTGAACCCGAGAACAAAAACCTTTAATTCGCCCGTTTGCATTTTATGTCACCTTGGGCTTTTGTTGCGTCGAGCACGGGTGGTTGGCACGCTAACGCTCGGCGGCCTTTTTGTAGGCGCGGCACTCTTTCAAAGACAGGCAGAAATTGGCGACACGCTCACCGCGAAACAAGGCTGTATATTAAAATCGACGGATGAAGAACAACGTGTAATTATTTTACAAAGTGATTCCTTTTCATTTATTAAGGTTGTATATTTTTACGTAAGGGTATCACAACGTTTGGACGAATTAATTTTCTGATACAACATCAAGAACAATTTGCTAGAGGAAACATTTTCTATTAATCTATTCATGTTTCAAAATTGTTGATTAATTTGCCTAATAAAGTTTTTGGCGGCACTCCTAACAATCTGTCGAGGCACCCATTTTGGGAAACACTGCTCTAGGATACAAAATCATCATAAAGGAAGATATCGAATGGAATTTATGGGATGCAGTTAATTTACTCCTAGAAAGCGACAGCTTAGGATAGAGAAAAGTTTGGTTAAATCCGCTGCAGACATTTACGTGAATATGTCTTGAAGTCAGAGTGGCCGCTATGTTTGGATGAGTGCTGTGCGCTTAATCCAACATATTTTACGAAATCAAACAAGAACGAAGAGTTTAAAATTTGACGACGATAGCAATAACTATTTACATAACTTAACCATTAACTCTGAAAATGATAAACGACGAAAAATTCCTCACATAAAAAGTGAACAAAACCTTTTATGCGAAAAGTATTTTTTTATAATAAGTCATAGTATGCCTAAAATTTTCCAAGTAAATTACGTAAACATTTATTTGAATATTAACTAAAAGAAACGCACGCTATGACTTAATTTATAGCACCAGTTAACTTTTTATTATTTATGCATACTCTCAGCATTAAAAATATTTACAGAGCATAAAAAGTTTGACTTAACTAGTACATAAGCATTCGATGATTAATTCAGCTCGATCTTCAATATAAAGTTAACCCTCGTTAAGCCAATGATGAGTTTAAATTATTCACATAAAAAGCATGAAAGCATTCGCTTTGGTTTTTTATGGTTACTTTCGCTTTTAATGTAGAGTTTTATTTCTAAAATAAACGAGGGACCATTTGGTGTTCTGCCAATGCAATAGATTCCACGGGGGACCAAGGCTTGTTTATTTTGGACGGATCTCAAGTTAAAATTTCTCCACATCACGCTCCGCACAGGTATCGCCCATTCACACATTTCAAAAGTTCTCTCTTGCTTAACGTCCACCAATCCCTTTGCTCTCTCTCCAAAAGAGCTGTCACGGCTGTTCAAAGACAGAACAATCGGGTTTCGTCTTAATTATGAGGTAACGGTGTTTTGCGAAACCTTATTACTCAGTAAAACTTTCTGAATTACATCGGGAAATCCCACATTTTACTTTGGACATTTGTACACTTCAGTATTTATTATGAGAAATATTTTACGCATAATACGCTATTGTTTGTGACCAAATGAAATAATAACACAACAGAACTATCTCGAATATTATCACATCAAGCTCAATCACGATATATTGTTCCATTTTAACAAACGAAGACAACTTAATAATTATTCTGCGGGAAAAATCGCTCCCCAAGGAGGCGTTTACTAACCCGAGACTCGAGATCTGGATTGCACGTCGAAGCATCTAACCTCATCCTTTTCCTTGGTGCTCATCATTTCACGAACTCTTGGATGTCTTGGAAAATAAAAATTCGCCTCTTCCGTTACACTCCAGTTTTCCGCTCGTCCGTCTCCACGCAACTCGCATAGAGGTCTTAACGCACCGTGTTCCCCAAGGCAACCAGCTCGGTCCCTCGACACTCGCATACCCTTTTCATTCCTGGATCTCTCATCCTTCTCAAAGTATCAAACCCTTTACTGCGAAGCTTCAGGAAACTTTTCCTCTCTCTCTCTCTCGCTTCCCTTCAAAAGGTATCTCTTTTAAATCTTTTTTAATTCCTTTATGGGGACGCAAAAATACGTCACCACTTTCCCTTTGTTCTCTTTTCCACTTTTCTTACACGCACACACGATAACACCTTTTTTTCTTTAACCCCGCGCTCAAACCCTTATTATGCGAGGCGTGATACTGCTTAAGGCGTCACCTCCTGTGTAAGACGAAGGTGGGATTCTCTCTGCATATGGGCATGCACTCGAAAACACTTCAAAAGACTATCTTAGGAACAATGGAAGCCTGGAAGTTGCTTTTACCTGAAAAGACATTTTGCCCATTTGTATGATTATAAATTCTACATCCAAATGATTTAAAAAATTAATACGAATATAAGTACTACGTATTTTAGAATTTTGCGTAAGAAAGCTATTTCCAAAAATAAATTCGATCTGCAGAATCATTTTCAGTTCATGAACATCGTCTGTCTCCTTATATCTCAACGTTTTAACCTACTTTATAATTAAATGGACGGCAGGAATTTGAGATTGAGATGACAAACTCGAGAAGAAGCAGAGTTTGTCACATTCAAGGGCTTATCAAAGAAAGAAATAACTCAATAATCCCAGGAGGTAAATGATTTCCCTATCTGTAAATTTCCCGTCCTCTTTTTCCAGTCTTTCCCTCGCTCTCCCTTTCTTCGTCACTTTTCTCCGTACCGTCAACATTCCTCTCGTCCTCCTCTTCCCCCTTGCGGCGGTTTCTGCGCTCCTTAACAATCCCCTTCCGCACCCATTCCTATATCCTGCGCTTCCTCTACCCGCGCCTCTTCCAACCCCTCCCTCGATTCAACCCAGCCGCCCATCGACCCCTGCTTGCTTGCTGGCCGGAGGATGGGAAATGGGGATTGCATGGGCAAAAGGCGTGAACTTGACAGCCAACAAACATGGCATGTACTTCCCAGCAGCAAGAGTTCTCAGCGGGATAAAATTCCATCTGTAGGAGGGACAATTAAGTCAAGTTCGGACTAAAATGCGACTGGTGCACAAGCAGTTATTGATCTGAGGAAGCGACGCATTATTTAGCTTTAAAATCCAATTAGTACAACGAATGAGCCACATCAGATTTCTTTATCTGTACAGAATTATTTACACATAAATTCAATTAATTATATCGTGTATGAAAACGGTTATGTGGAGGAAGGGGCCATAGGGCCTCAACCTCGCCGTATTAAGGAAATAAATAAAAAATAAAGTGCGATAACGCGAAAGTGGACAATTATAGGCAAACTCAAATAGCGCTCGAGTTATTCGACAAGTGTCAACAAACTTCGCGTTCTCCGGAGTGTCGTTTGAAACGCGGTAACCAAATTCGACCCAACATCACGCGATTGCAGCGTTTTTACAAGGTCCGACTTGGACAAATGAACGGCAGCGCTCTCTTGCGGGAGTTATCTAACATATTCAAGCCGGATCAAACCTATGAAGGAGTTAAGTGCACTTTCTCCTCTCAAATGCAAACTACTCGAAAAGAAGTGCCTCACGATTGGAATGGAAAAAGAGCGATGGATGAAAACTCCAGAGTAGAAACCGCGCAGTGGTTGAGGGAACGAGAGATGGCGTGCGCAGAACTACGGATGTCTATCGTGAAGCACTTGTGTCGTTTCCTCCTATCCCGAACCGCTCATCCCCCCACCCCACCCCCTCCCTACCCCTCCCCAACCCTTACCCCTCCCCCACCCTTACCCCTCCCTACCCCTCCCCCACCCTTCCCCCTCCCTCCTTACCCTTCCCCCCACCCTTACCCCTCCCCGTACCCTCCCTCCACCCTTAACCCTCCCCCATCTTACCTCTCCATACACCCTCCCCCCTCCCCACAACCTCCCCCTCTCTCCCTCCCGTTTGAAAATCAATTAATCCTATTTTGAGGAGAAAGAAAAATATTTTGATGCTATCGTTGTAATAGGAACCCTCTAAAGAGGTCAACATTGCAGTGAATTATAATTTTTTACGATGCAATATTCTCGCATTGTTATTTTTCCATTGGCTATATATTTTTATTAATAAATATACTAAACTGTGAAATGAATTTATTATTTTTATTTGTAAAAGTTAGACTGAAGTTCAGTGCGATTTGCTCATTTCTAAAAAACTTAGCCACTACACACACAGATAAGCCATCAGCAAAGCGATTCGTTCACGACGACCTATTTTGAATTCATGAATCAAATCAATCAGGGACACAGTATCTGAAAATGATGGGTTTTAGCGGGATGGTAATTAGAAAAAAGGAATAGCTTATCTCCCACAAGTTGAACCGAGCGCTTTATGCAACCTGTTCCTTAGCTCACTAAAATAGCTGTAAAATGACTCTCGATTACGTCAATATTCATTTAAAAGGTTATTCTCTCTAACTCTCCGCGTTAGAGGAAATTCTAAAGTCAACCGACGCTTAAGGTCAAGTCTATTAGTCAGAACAGACAAAAGGTCAAAGAAGAAATTATCAGTTTCCCGGAATCTGCCGCACATATATTCACGCAAACTGCTTCCCAGTTTGCGCACTCCAATGGAAGCTCACTGCGGTTCGCGACGCTCTCGTGTATCGAGAGAGATCACGCTTACGCCCGTGCCAACCGAAGCAGAATGACCTGGGAACAGATAAAGAGGGAAAGGGCGAGAGAGAGAGAGAGAGATGGTGAGGATCAAAGCGGGGAATCATTAAAGAGTCAGGAGAAAAAAGAGAGGCGTGGGACAGTCGTCGCTTTCTCTCTCTCTCTCGCGCGCGCTCCACCCAAAGGACTTGGTTCTCTCTACTTCCGATCATCATCAAGAGATACTGGAGGCGATTTACCTCCACCGCACGCTCCTCCCTCTCCCCACGCACTCCTAACTTTTCTCCTTCCTTAATTCTCTCTCCGCGTTGTACTCACAGACATTTGAAGAAATCAAAAGAGTCGAGGATGGGAGAGGGATAGAACACTAGAGAGAGAGAGAGAGAGAGAGAGAGAGAGAGAGAGAGAGAGAGAGGGAGAGAGAGAGAGAGAGAGAGAGAGGACGCCACCTGATTTTTTAAAAACACGCCGAATAAATCTGAATTTCAAAAAGAAAGTCTCGAGGAATGGATCGAAGGAGGAGGATTGAAATCGCTAAACAGCTTCGCGCCGAGTTCAGCAGCCCCCTTCTTCACCCTCCCCATCCACCCACTCTTTTATACGGGCGTTAAAAAGCGGGCAATAACTCTTCGCCACGTCTTACTTCTTCCAGCAGACATTAAACATCGAAATAATCCTTCAATCCTTCGAATTGTGGATTTATTATTTAAGCGAGTGTTGGTAATGGGCTGCAGGGTATTTAATTTTTTTCTCTGGAGTCGAGCGTAATTTTAACCTCGACCCGCGCCTCACCGATTCCAAAAATTGTATACGAGAACTGTATGAGAAGTGCCACACACATGCATTGTAAATCTACCTTCCCGTAGGTTTCAGGCATACCCAACCCATTATTTATCTGTGTCGTGTTGCTTGGGATATTAGTTGAGGTGGTCTCCTGTTGCCTTCTTCCACAGTGTTTTAACGTGACACCATCGGGAAATTAAACCGACCCACTGGATAGCCAAGCCTTCTTGCGCCTCCTCTCTGACGTACAGGCGCTGCGTGGACTTCTCTTAGTCTGATCCCTAACTATTGACCTTACTGGTCAGGGTGGCCCTATCAAGAGAAAATGCTTCAGCCAGTATAGCGCTCAAGATATACGGAACAATCAAGCTCTTCTACCGCTTCAAGGCAGTATTCCAAAGAAGAGAAGTCCCACATACTTGTGTTATGATGATTTCAACGCAGGACAGACAGATTCGTAAAACAAACGTAGGATCATAAGCAAAGTGTAACATCACTAATACAGGATTTGAGCTGGGTATGTCTGGAGGGTCACAGACTGAACGACTCTAAAGAATAAAGGTCGGAAGGTTTGGCAGAGGAGAATTTAGTAGTGCTTGTCATCCCGGGATCCCAAAATGGTTTTCCCGTATCCCGGGAAATCCATTGAATATCCCGGGAATTCCCGGTATACCATAAAGAGAATTTTACTCTCTAGCCTTTATCGTCCGTGCGGTTCCTAAAGGGACCACTAAGACTCTCTTTGTTTCCGAGTTGCTTAGTTTAACTTCCAATGCAATAATAAGGAAGAAATTTATATAGAGCACTCACAAATGCTTGCATTCTCATGGGAATATTTACAGTGAAGCTTCGATTTCACGTCCTCCGATTTTACGTTTTCCTCGAATTTACGCATTTTTCTTTCGGTCCCGGTGTTTGGTCCATGAGAACAATGATAAATTTTAACGGATTTTACATTTCCACGATTTTCCGCTTTCCTCAAATTTACGACAGGAATTTCACGTCCGGATAATATGTAAATGCCCCCGAGTTTACGTTTATAGTATTCCCAATTACAATTCAACTGAATCGTTTTCCATATTCTCTAATTGAAAAACTATATTGGTGTATTCCATATTCAAAAAGAAATTAGACGAAAACAAAAACAGCTGAAGACCGCTGCGCTGTAAAGTGTAAGTTGACATTGTATACAGATTGTCTCTCAAATTGAGCATATTTTGATAAACTGTTTGGGGTAACAAAGTTCAGGTTTTTCTCACAACTGCAGCTGGTCTTTTCATAACCAAAATATGCACATCGCTGAGTGATCGTATTGTGAACACATTATGTTTACTTAAAAGTTACTATAAATCAATTACTAATAGGAAATAAGAATTAGAACATTGTTGTCGATATGATTTTATATCTATGTGAGAAATGTATGCTAATGGTATAGATGTTTCAATTCATATTTTATTTTACATACCGTGTGTATTGGTAACTATATTTTTACAATCATTATGATAAGCAAATTTCAGGTCAATAAATAAATGCTAATTTCAATTATTTTTTATCTTATTCGTGTAATCCATATTTGTAAACGATTTTAACAAATTTCTTTGAACTTCTCAGGGTCCCGGGAGCGATTAAAAACCGGAAAACAAAAGCACATCAATATGTCAGCGTTTTGTCTGATACGAGGTTCAAATAAATAAAATGGAATAATTTTCTACTAAAACATTAAATAACCCGAATGAATTGATAAAAAATCCTAAAACTAGAGTAAAATTACTTAAGATTCACCTATTCATAAAAAAGTTGTAAAAATATTTTTATTTTATTCTTCCTTTTTATAATTTTAAAAAGTTTTATTTCAACCCTGGTTCATAAACAACAATTGGTAACCCTATTTTTATTTTTCCTCTCTTTTTAAATGATTTTTAAATTGTTGATTGGGATCCTGGGAATTTCCGGGATCACGGGATTTATAATTTTGAATCCCGGAATCCCGGGATTGTGAAAGATCCGGGAAATGACAAGCACTAGTATTTAGTAGGTGGCTGAGGCTCCAGCGTACATAAGTAAACACGATCATAAAATACGTGAGATCGATTGTAGGACAGAGCGTTATCGAAGCTCGTTTTTTCTGAGGATAGTACGAGGGTAGCAGGAGAGTCAAAACCTCGAGAGAAAATTTTTAGGTGGGATTTGGCACCCCCTGCCACCAACCATTTTCGAGAATATCAGAGTATGTAGAAAATAGATCCGCTGCACCCACGGATCAGAGCCCTCGATACATGCGACCGAGATGCGGAGGGAACGCGCGCTAGAAACCGCCTCAGTGGCATAACTAGAGAGGCGAGTCATTCCGCCGAGTGGCATAAAGGCGATCGACCATCACCGATGTTTAAGTTGGCCATTTCTTAAAATTAAATGACGATTTTTAAATAGAATTAAATAAAAAACGGCAGTGACTAAAAAGAAAAGAAACAAACTACGGAATGCGCTTCGAGTGTCATTCATATATAATTGTCTTTTTTGTCCTCAATTATCGTTCACAATCCCAAACGAGCATTCGCGAACGTAACGTAATTAAAAATATGTTAAAAATGGACTTTTTGATTCGATCGTTGTCTAACGGAATAGGTACTGCTGAATAACGAAGTCAAGGGATAAAATTAAAAAAAATGGCTCAATACGACATGTCGACTTATCTAAATCAGATACTGAAAACGAGTGTAGAATCGAGTTTCCGTTTCATCCTTAAAGGGGCAATTAGGACCACCACGAACATCTGGTCCCGCCCTTGGAAATGCCCTTTGGGGGCAACTAATAGCAGCAGCAGCGGGTGAGATTATGGACTCATCGCTTAAGAAGCCACTCTCCTCCTCCACGTGCAAGGGCGGACCAAAGGCGTCTTTGGGATTTGTTGGGTTACATTTGCAAATTACATTGCTAAAAGCTCGAGAAGATAGGTAGAGAGGGAACGGCGAGGGAGAGAATGCTTTCATGGCAGCGAAAGAGACAATGGGGAGATGAGGAGTGGAAGCAAGAATAATTCTTAGTCCCATTAGCAGGGGCGAAAGGAGTGAGAGGGGAAGGGAGTGGGAAGCGTAACAGGGAGAATGGGAGGCGATTCCATTTTTGGCACTCCTTAAGAATACCTAATAGCATCTATCGGATAGCGGCCGGAGGAGGGAGGGAGACAAAAGGAGGAAGAAAGATACGACTAGGGGAGAGAAGGGGAGAAAGGAGATAGGCGAAGAGAGACGAAGAAAGAAGAGAGGGAGGAAATGGCTAGGTAAACTGAGAGGAGGACATAGGAATGGAATCCTATTCACGACAAATTATTGCCAACTCGATTGGTCGCCATAGGAATGAGCCAACGGCGAAAAGGAGGAGAGAGAGAGAGAGGAGCAGAGAGAGAGGAACAGAGAGAGAGAGAGGAGCAGAGAGAGAGAGGAGCAGAGAGAGAGAGGAGCAGAGAGAGAGAGAGAGCGAGAGAGATGGCGAATGGAGGAGAAGGACGCTTTGCATAGTTTTAGCATCCCACTTTATGCCAACGTTTTGAACTAATTGCGACGATGGTAATTGCAGACATGTTAATTTATAAAGCCACAAATATCCATGAGCACTTAGGGAATCTGAAGGCTCGACCTCGTAGCTGATTGGTCGTTTGAATTAACAACTCATTTCCATTTAGATGCTAGTGGATTGATTTTGCCAGTATTTGGAGGATGTGAGTGCATTTTGATGGAAACATCGCATTAAGTTGTTTCATTATTATTCCATCGCCTAATGAAACGATCTCTAAAAAAATATGTATTTTTATACCTCGATATTCCATACCTATTTCAGTTATCAATAAAGGCATATTTCCTACATTGTAATAATAACCATTAATGTATATTCAAATGCTAATATAATTTAATCAAACGGAGCGATAGAAAATGATAATTACATTAACATTCAACTTGTAGAAATTCAAAAAACCTAATAATAATTGGTACGCGCAAAAAACAGTGTTACTAGGTTTAATTACTTAATTTCCCATACTATCTTAATTTTAGCACCCGGAGGGCAATTTAAGCATTTTCTAATTATCGCAACGCGTAAGCTACTTTTCAAAACGTTTTATGTCATTTTCGAATAAGAATACATCCATTCAAAATCTTACCGTTTACGTGTTGGACCAACGAGAGCCAAACTTATGTCAAAACGATCACAAAAATCGGTTTCCAACAAGAGAGAGAAATAAAAAACAAATTGAATCGCCAATTCTAACAAAAATTAAATCAACCGCTTTCACAACGGTGACGCTGTGAAAAAAAAAACATTTCAGAGAAACAACTGCGAAGCGTAAAGCGCCTTGAAAAGTTACCTTACTAGTAGGAAGGGGGAGAGAGAGAGAAAGAATAAGAAAACGTAGAGCTAAGTGACGGGAGGCGATTATTTAACCGCGATAGGGCGGGAAGGGGAACACGAAACGGGGAGGGGAGGGAGGGGAGGAGGAGGTGGGAGGGGGAGGAGATGTTCGAGTAGACGCATGCGAGATGAGGCAAAAGAGTTGATGGGCGGAGGCGATGAGACAGTGTTGGAGATGGATATGGAGGGGATTGGAGTGGGTGGCAGCAGGATGAAGAGTGGAAGAGGAGGGGTGGAGGAGGAGAGGGGAGAGAGATGGAGGAGAGAGATGGAGGAGAGAGATGGAGGAGGGTGGAAGAGGAGGGTGGAAGAGGAGGGTGGAAGAGGAGGGTGGAAGAGGAGGGGGGAAGAGGAGGGGGAAGAGAAGGATGGGAGAGAAGGGTGGACAAGGAGGGATATCGGTTTAGGCGGGAGAGGAGGTCTTTCTATTGGCAAAGAAGTTTCGAAGAGGACGGATCGAAAAATGCAAAAATCACAATTTGATGCAATGAGAGAGAGAGAGAGAGAGGATGAAAACTACAAACAGAATGGGAAAAGGCGTCAAGTAAAGGAGATAGATGGATGAAATGGGAAACATCGGAAGGGCATAAATAAATTAAAGGAAAATATACGAATAGATCTACGGTGAAGTTGTTTGTGAAAGAATGAGAGGAACTGTCTTTATTTTCTATTACAATTTAATTATGTAAGTAGATAATTTTAAATGCCTACCCCATACCGAAATTAATTAAGAGTATTTATTAAAAGACAAAAAGGGACTATTATATAATAACCTCACGATGGTCATGAATAAAGAGAAAGGGAAATATAGAAAAGGATGAAGTGCAAGAGAGATAAAAGTGAGATGGCGGAGGAATAAAGTAGGAACGAATGGGAGGCAACATTATAATAAAACTAAGGAGCACAAAGGAGATATAGAGGGAGATATAGAGGGGAGAGAGAAGGGAAGAGTATGGATGCAGAGGAGTGGAAGGGAGAGGTAGGGAGGGAGGGGAGAGAGGGGAGGCGTGGGAAGGGGGAGTGGGAGGGTAAGATCTTGTCATAACAAAATGGAGAGGGAGGTATGGGAAGGGGATATTTAGAAACAAACTAGCAGTATCATACCTCATGATGAATTATTTATGAGTCCTCTCCTTTCCCCCTCCCCTTCTCTCCTCGACCAAATGGAAAAGGCGAGGTTGAAAAGAGAAAACGATAATATTGCTTTGAATGGGTTGCGAGGCTGCGCGTCGAGGGATGAGTGGACGAAGACCGATCGAGTGATAGTACGAGAGGGAGAGAGAGAGGAGAGAGAGAGAAGGAGAGAGAGAGGGAGAGAGAGAAAGAGGCGGTGTCCTTGCTAATGAGGCGTTTATCGATGCGCTTCTCTCTATTTCCGAACGAGGATATAGAGGAGTGGACTAGGCGACACGAGCCTCGCAATAGAACAGTTCTTTTAGCGTTTGCTTATCGGTAAATATTCGATAAATGCGGTGGAATTCGTCGAGCGACGGAAAGGGCGCCGTCACATAACGAGAGCTCGGAGAATTGCGGGGTCAAATATTCGTCCGTTGGGGAAAAGTTGTCGCCGCTCGCGGAATAGACGGGATTGGGACGTCGGGGTGAAGGAGGAGCGTCGATCGGGAAAAGAGTCAAAGACTGCGTTCGCTCTTTCGAAGATTTAACACTCGTTCATTCATTCCGGTTTTCAGAAATTGACGTTAGTTGGCGCTGTCGTTCCGCCTAAATTGAACGGATTTTGCGGATGCCGCGTGGCAGTGCTGCCAACCTCCGTGCGATCGACGGAAGGACATCGCGTTGCCCTCCTAAAACGGCAGCACGCAAAGCAGTCGTTCTGGCTTCGATCCGTCGATGATCTCGGAGCGAAACCCTCTCGCGGAAAAATATGCTTCCCCTCCGAAAAGCCACCCGCGGTAATTAGACCGATTTAAGCAAAACAAACGTGATTTAGCGACAAAAGCGCTTTTCCCTGGCGAAACATCCAGTTGGCGGAGATCGGCGCCCCACTCGCGCCCAAATGCGAATCGTGGGATTTTTCGGAGGTGAGACTCAGCGTCGTCGGAAAGGGAAAGATCAGTTCGAGACGACGCAATACACACCCAATGCTGAATTAAAAGCAGGCGGATGATTTTAGAATAAATGTCTGGAATAGGCGCACGCGGCCGAAGTAACGGCGTGAAAAATGTTAACGCGAAGGTCGGCCGCGTTGGGGCGAGAAAGTGACTCTCATTCCTCTGGCAGCGTTCGCTAAAAGCCTTTCATCGAACAGATTAAAGGTTCGAGGGAAAGGGAGAGTTCCTCGCGGTCGCGAACTTTTCCCGACCAATGTCCTTAGTCAATGGAAAGCATTAGACGAGCATGTGTCCAATCGAATTCCCCCCTCCCCCATTCTCAATCTTCTTACCTCTTATCCCCTTTCTACAAAATGATAACGACAAACTCATCGCTTTTCAATTGCCTAGGCGTGAATCGCCACTCCTGGAATAAAAATCTATTATTACGCGTTCTTAGCACGAAGTGAACGCATCTAGGGGAGGTCGTTTCCGTCCGTCTGTCCGCATGTTTAAACTCGGAAACCGCTGGACGTATTTTGATGAACTTTGGTATTGGAGAGTTTTGCTAAAATTGGTCGACCGGTTCCAATTTTGGTTAAAATAGGACGATAATGACGACCACTTTACATGAAGATCTACATGTACATAGTTTACAATGTTCCTTTGTTTCAACTCGCGGAAACCGCTTGACGTATTATAAGAAATTTGGTATTGGGGAGTTTTGTTAAAATTAATTAATAGATTCTAATTTTGGTTAAAATCGGATAATAATTACGACTACTTTACATGAAGACCTACATGTATTTTACAACGTACCTCACTTGCTTCTCGTTAAATTCTCATCTGAGCGAAAAATATTGAGAACATTGTTAAATCTCAAAGAACGCATTTGGAAATTCTGTGTAATCCGACATGGAGTACATCTTTCTAATCTTGTTTAAACAAACGACGAAAGAAGTGTATCCCTCATCAATTTCCTAAGGACGAGGATGTATAATATTCGTATATTTACCGACAGGAGGTGTCATTAAATATCATTTATGAAGTATAAACGTTATTTTTCAAGTGCGTGGCTGTAATATACTCTTAATATTGAAATATGACATATAATTAATCAAAAATTTCTCAAAACTCGCTCTTTGAACTTTATTCGCTGCGCAATCGGTCATTTGAAATGTGTGTGGCCCGCACAGTGGTATACAAAGCCTTTAGTAAGATGTTTGCTGCCCTCTTGCCTACGGAAATTATGAAGAACATTTTTCTTAGGACTAAAAAAGAACCTTAAAGGTGAATGTGTAAACTAAAATTTCGATAAAGCAAAAGGACTCTATTTTCGCTCTATGCCAATGCATGCGTAACAAGAAAAATTTTATCTTGAAGGTGAAAGCGGATGAAATATTTTTTTTACTTCTAACAAACGTCATTTTTTTCGCATGGTTTGAAAACAGAAAAGGTATTTTGAAAACGAAATTATTTTCTGAGAATGTCTGTTCTCTTATTCGAAATCAACCCTCCTCAACAATAAAATCGTGAGTCAATTTTTGTAACTTAGGACGTATATTTTTCATCCTCTTCTTCGGAAATGCTTTACCATAGCGCTCCGCACAATCCGCCAATTTTTTTTCTCCGCTTAAAGCTGCCAAAAGGACCGTCACAGCGGCCAAACGAAGTATTACTGCATACTGGGTCTGGCCCTAGTGTCGCGGCTGTGCTCTGATTGGCAAGCGTACTTCGGATTCAGAAAGAAAAACCATGCGCTGCGATAGACAGAAAAGATTTGCATGCACACTCTTGAGCCCTCAAACGCCTCCAATCATTAAAAAAACTGCTCAAATTCAGTCGCAAATGATTGAAACGAGCTATATCACGACGAATTGCCAGAATTTAGCTCACTCGTCAGTTTTATATGTTTTAGTCGAGTGGAGACCTACAGGTCCGTCAATTTGACGTCGGCTAGAGAGAAGAGTGATGGAGGCAATGAAAATGGCGGGATATCGCGACGCAAGAGAACGCATCGTAAACGCCGCAAGTCTTCAAACGATAAAAAGGAATCCAACAGACGAAAAACATCACCCCGTCAATGATAGCAGATGTCCGGAAAGGATGAAGGATTTTCTAATAAAGTAATACGTTTTCCTTCGCTAACCATTTGTTCATGAGGAACACTTGCCGAAAACAATCGGAGGGTAAATCTGTCGCAAGACTTGTGCGAAAATGTCCCAAGAGGAAAAAAGGGAAGAGATGGGATGAAGAGAGAGAGAGAGATAGAGAGAGAGAGGGAGAGGCAGAGCGGAGGAGGAAATTACGCAAGAGGAGATGTAGAGAGAGAGAGAGAGAGAGAGATGATGAGAGGAGAGTGGAAGGGGTGAACTGGTCGAGTGATTACAGCTGAGGAGGAGAACTTGTCGCCGAGTGCGAAAGGATGCGTCTCTCGCGGGTCAAGTAAATGACTTAGGGACCAACCCAAAGACAGCTGGCGAAACGCTCGCTCTTACACCCGGGCGACACATATGGCGAGTTGAGAGAGAGAGAGACTGGGGAGGGGGAGAGAGGGAGGCAGAAAGGGGGAAGGGAAGAGTGCCTCTTGCGAAAGATCTCCAAGAGAGAGCGTGCATTAATCGTTTTCGCCTGAAGGAGATGCGATAGAATGGATTCGCATACACGAGAACACGTGTCACGTCTTTCCCATCCACACATGACCATCCATCGCATATCGCCCACGCGAAGAGACAGAACTCGCAGGCCAATTTTCAGACGGAGAAAGGGAGGAGGGAGATAAAGGGAAGAGGGGGTGGAGACAGAAAGGAGGAGTGGGTGGGGGAAGAAAATAAGGGAGTGAGAAAAAAGGGAGGGAGAACAGGAGAAAAAATTAAGGCGGTCGATAAAGAGCTCTAGTTATGCGCGATTAAAGACGGCAACGTCGATAATGTTGCTACATACACGACGATTGGACCAGAATGGGAATTCTTTTATGATCTCCTCTCTCAAAAAAGTTACATCGGAAATGATTTGATCGTTGTTTAATACGGCCAAGTAATGTTACTAGAAGAGTTAAAAATTGCTTTTACAAATTGATCCAGCGTAAGGAGGAAATTTCAGGAGCTGAGATATAACGGCGACACAATTGATCTCCGTAAAAAAGCGAGCGGATCTCATATTGTCTCTCAGCGCTACCAAGTTCCTCAGTGTATTGGAGCTTAAGGGCACGTCAACAATGAAGATAAGATCGCACCGAATTAAGATAAGATCAGGAAAGGAGCGGGAGAAGGACGAGGGGAGGCAACTCCTTTTAACCGAGGCCTAGGGAGAACCATAGCGCACAAATGCGGCTCTGCGTAAATAAAATGCAAAGATACGCAATATCGATTTTCTAAGTAAAAATGATATTGTGTAGTAATTGCGGATGCGTTCTGAAAACGGTAAAAGATTCGACTGACGAAGAGAAGCGAATGGCAAAAAAAAATATTTTCGAGTAAGACAATGTTATTTTTTAGAATTTGTCGTAGCCGAAACGTAATGGCGTCTATCTTTCAGCACATTCGGCACCCCTTCTCTCTCCGTCTCCCTCTACGTCTCCCGTCTCTCCCTCCGCCCCCCCGTCGCCTCGAGTATTTCTAGTACAACAGAGGTCACGAATTAAACCATTAAGGAAGCCCCCACCCCCTCCCCCCACCTATTCCTCCACTGCCTTCCCCCACCCCCTCCCTCCACCCCCTTCCCCACCCCTTCTCACATCCCTCCCTTCATCGCCGCCACAGGCCTTAATGCGGGTCCCTTTTGCGTCACACTTCCTCCTCTTTCTTCCCATTTCCCTCTCCGCTCTCCCTCCCTCACACTTATACTCCCTCCACCGACTGGCCCAAGACTCGAGCCATCTCTGCGCAATTCGATCTATTTTTATCGCCATTAAAGAGAGAGTGGGCGAGGGAGAAGGGTTGAGCGTTTAGAGTAGCCTCCCAGCAGCGCCGACGCCTCATCGACCCTTTTTTCTTCTCCGACGCGCTCTTCCGTTTCCAGGCGTCTGAGATTCTTTTGAGAAAAGAAGAACACTCTGCTAAGACTATAACGAATGATGAAGTTGGTCGAGAAAAAAACGCATCACGATGAATAATTCGTTTTTTTCTTCGTCGTAAGAATGTGTTAAGAGTTCGATTAGAGAGAGATATTTCCTCGATTTATCTTCGCGGTTCCTTTTTCCTCGCCATTTACGAAACATAACACTCGGGTCGACCTCTGCCACCTCGCGCACAGAATGGCTTCCGCCAAATTCTGTTCCAAGATTGTGAGAAATTTCATTCCGCTATAACCGGTGAATCAATTACTTCGTTGTTTAAACGGCTAAGAGGTAAAGGTATTTGCTATGAAGGCGTCATTGTATTACTTAAATTACAAGGGAAGAATATTTCGATAGACATCACAAGCTATGCCGTCAAACAATCAAGTGGAAAACGTTTCCTCGAAGGATCAAACCTTGCGCATCCTTTTGGATAACGATTAAACTACATTAATCACATTATTAAAATAAACAGTATGTCTTCTCTTTTTCATTTTATTTTCTTCTTCGATCCCACAGTATATCTGAAAGTGTTATATCGTTCAAGTCTTGATTTAACGACATAAAAAAATTAAATGGATATATCAAAAGAAAGCACATGTTAGCGTCTTGTTCATCAATATTATTTTAATCAAAAGTGACTCTTGAACGAGGCGCTAAGTTAGTATATCATTATGTGCACATTTTCACCCAAAATTTTCCGCAAGCCGTCTCGAGAAACCATTCCGCATATTTTAAAAAAGCTTTCAATGACGTCATAGTGGGAATTTCATAAGAGGTAAGCTCTTAAAATCCCACGAATTATGTTCCTCGTCCGGAACTGTTCTTTTACGACCGAAATCTTCGTCGCTACAAATACTCCGCGATCAGCGCTAACATAGCGACGTTCTCACGCTCCGTTCTCAATATGCGCACACACCCACGAGGAAAAATTTTTAAAACTGTAATCGTTTGAGATGTTCGGCGACACCTATCTCAAAGGTCCTTCCACTTACTCTGGCCAAACTCGTAAAAAGCTCTTGTTTATCGATCTGCGAGGCAAAGTAGACTTCCTTGGTGGCCACTTAACTCGTGTTGTATACAGAATAGTAGCTGCTCCTCCCTCTCCCCCACACTCCCTCTCTTCCCGCTCCCCCAATCTCCTACCCCTACCCCCGCCTCCTTCATACTTCTTCGACTCCTTGTCTCTGGAGCATAATGTATCTTCTCTTTTTCTATTAGAGAATTTTATGTTTGCAAACGTCAAGCAGGAATCCGATTTAGAAGGGTTTCTGGAGTTTTTGTTTTACCTCGGAGTCCGACCGTAAATTGTTCGTGGAGCCAATTATTTGGTCTCCCGCAGAGTGGAATGCTCCGTTTCGTAAGAGATCGAAATGACTCGTAACTTTCTGCTGGGTTTAAACTTAAAATTGGAAGTTATACAGCGCTCTATTCATCTGGATAGGATTAACTTGTCATATAACGATCGACGCAAAGATTGTATTGACGAAATTTAACGGCTTTCGCTGGTGCAGCCTGATTCACAAATGAGGATACCATGGATAAAAAAATTCCACGCAATCAACAAAAAATAAAACACCGCAAAAAACTAGACTAGTCATGAAGGGCAAGCAGGGGAAAAGAGAAGGGCATTCTTAGCATCAATTTCTAATTAATCGCACCCTGACGGACATTTTAGGCGCTGATTAAAATGCTATTATTCCAGTTCAATAAAACTAAGCCCATTTTGCGCTTCTTTTACAAAAATGTAGGAATGCACTTTTATGGAGGAGAAAAATTCCTATATTTATTAAGAGAATTGTCGATCTCAAAACTACACAAAAAAGACTGAGCATGACTTTCGCCGAAGAAAGACGGGTTACGGTCAACAGAGAGGAGAGAGATGAAAAATAAGATAGAAAAAATGATTGGAGAAGAGAGAGATAAAATGGGAGGGGTGGAGAGAGAGCAAGGAAAGGGGTGGGGGGAATGGATCGAAATGGAAGCGACCTAGAAAGTGGATGTTTCTCTGAACGGACCGCTCTTTGGAGCTCTCCGTAAACATCGTCGACTTCATAAACTTTATGGATCTCATAAATGGACGACCACGACGGATTCGAAAAGGAGATGTGGAGGAGGGGAGTCTGGAGGAGTGGAGGGCAAGAGGAGATGGCAAGAGGAGAGGGCAAGAGGAGAGGGCAAGAGGAGAGGGCAAGAGGAGAGGGCAAGAGGAGATGGCTGGAGAAGGAGGAAATGGAAGAGAGGAGGGTAGGAGGAGGAGAGGGTAGGAAGAGAGGGCTGGAGGAGGGGAGAGATGGAAGAGAGGAGGGGAGAGAGGAGGGGAGAGAGGAGGGGAGAGAGGAGGGGTGGAAGGAGAAGAGAGCGATGAACTGGCAGAGGTTGGGACAAAGGAAGTGGAGTGGAGAAAGAGAAAGAAATGCTTTATATATAAGGTTAAATGGAGTCTCTCGCTCCCTCTTTGCGGACGAATGAGCGCGTTACAAGATGTCTAGAGTACGGACATCATCCAAGCGATTTCATTTATTTTCGGAATTTCCATTTGAAGAACTCGCCGCTTTATATTCGGCACATTCATCGCATTCGCGTTTTCTGCCAGATTACACTTAACAGCGATTAATTTAATTTCATATTTTGAGTTTTTAATGTTTTTCTTTCGAAATGGGATGCATGTTTGAAACGTATACTACTCGAAAAGATTTCCTGATATGTATATATCTGCTAAATTTAGCCGGAAAGATTCTGAACGTTTTCAAAAATTACTTAATTATCTTATTCATAAGTATGGAAAAGTACAAGGCCAAGGTTATACGAGAGAAATATAAATAAAAACGTTATATTTTTACAAATTTTTTCAGACTGAGGTTTATGTTCTTTCAACAATGAAAATTCCATTTAAAAACTGTGCATCACAGATAACAAAATATTAGATTGTTTAACCAACATGATTCTGAAAATAAAAATATTGCAACTATTTTAAATAAGTAACATATTTTAAATAGCTTTTCCTAGTCCGTAACTACGGGAAATGTTTTTCAGTAATATGACAAATAAGTGTTATTTTTAAAACCTGCGAATATTTACCAAGAACACAATCGGAACTAAAACGAACAATAAAAAAGACAAAGCTGAGCCCTGATAAATAACGACCCAATATTATACATCTTTAAAACATCGAATCGTGGAATTTTTTACGACCCGATATAATCACAGAAGGCCGGCAAAGCAGAAACTCGATTAAACTTCGCAGAAACGGCTTTAAAACTTAAGTTGCAATTTTCAAGCAGCAGGAGAGGGGCTAAACTTTCGGACCAGGTTGACGTCATTTGCGGATAATGTTCTCGGAGTACGAAGGCACTTTAAATTGATGGATAGCTCCGACCGAGAGTACATATATCACGCCAACATCTGCCGCTTACGGGTCCACCGCCGCCATAACTCACCGTGGCGTTCATCCTTGTGACGCTAAGAGATACGAACTATCTGTCTGGGCCTATCTTCTCGCCTCCTTAGCCCTCTTCCCATCAACTATGCGAGTTTGAAGACAATCGAGCACATGTCGACCTCGACAAAAAAGGATTCTTTTCGAAATGCACTGAAAGCGGTGTCTCGACCTCGCAAATTTATTTTGCGAATTTATTTAGCAAAGCTTAAAACGAGTATTCGAAGCTCCGTCTGGTGCGTTTGTTAATGTTTAATCGCGCCATCCGGTCATCTAGTGCGATATTTTTTTACCGTACTGACCTGAATATAAGCAGCGTACATTTTTTCCAAATATGATATTTAAAAAAACAATGCGCGGCATATAATTGCACCTTAACCTTTAAGGGACGAGTGGTCCTTAAAAGCAGCGGCGTATTTTGATGTACGGGGGCCATTGGCGCTAGATGAAATTGAGGATCACCATTTCATATTAATGAAATAAAAATAATAAACAAGGATATTTTACTTGCCACTTACAACAAAGGAATACAACACAATAAAAATAATTATGTGTACTTTTCTAGCTTTTTCTAGCGATTCTGTCAATTTTTACAATTGCACTACAAAGCAACTGAAATCGGGGGCCCCTAGAAATGTTAGGCCCAAAGGCTAGCGCCTAGTGCGCATATACCACAATGCGCTGCTGCTTGAAGGTACCGCAGAATGTATTCGCCGTTGGTCTATCGGTCCCTTATGGCAGTGGTTCTCAAACTGTGGGCCGCAGCCCCCCAGGGGGCCTCAAAATTGTCTTGGATGCAAGGTGAAGTGTCGACAAATAAAGTTTTGATGAATAATAAAAGTTTATCAGGGAATATTTGGAAAAACGATGTGATAAAAATTATTAATTGTTATATAAAATGAAGAGATTTGCAATAAAGTTTCTTATTTTTGCCGTTTTCAATTCAAAGGAAGCCGCATGATATTCAAGGGGATCGCAACAATTGAAAGTTTGAGAACCACTGCCTTATGGGATCACAATGACTCCAATCCATTTTGAACGACTTGCCTTAACTTCTGTAAAGAAATTTCGTTTGCTATTCTTCGACCACATTTTAGAAGGCTTGCAATTTAATATTTTTTGTTACAGACCTCAGCTACATAAACTCGTTCCGAAATACGCCATAAAAAATGTATGGCTCTCGAAAAATGTTACCGAAGAAGAAAAAAGATACAGAGGTAATTGGAAGGAAAAACTCTCACGAGGGGATCTTCCCTCACTTATATTAACTGAGAGGACTGAATATTCAGTTATCAGTTAAATTTTTTTCACCCTCTAAAATAATTACCTCACAGAAATTGTTATAATTTTTAATGTTTTACCATTTATATTTTTGAGGAATAAGTTTTTATATTAAGTCCGAGTAATTTAGCCAAGTTCATGGCATATCACACCGGATGCCTCGGTTTACTGGGGGATTTAAACGCTGCATGTTAAATGCTAACTATTTTAGTAAGCAGTAATGTCAACAAGCAGGATTTTTCTGCGTGAAAATATTTTTCACTCTCTGACGCGTCTTATTTTAGAGATGCGTCTTATATACGTGTCAATACGGTAATCTATAATATCCATCAAGAATGGAATAATATTTCTTCAGTATGTTCCTTTGATAACAGACATTTTTGTAACCACTTAAAATTATAAAACTATGTAAAATGTTTGTGATTCGTTCAAATTTGACGCAGGCGTCCAATCGGGCCAAATAGCCACTCTCGCCCATTAAAACTATTTAAGAAACAAGCACTCGCTTATCGGCGCCTGTCCATTATTTCTCCGCTCTCCATTTCCAACGCGCCAACCGCACCTTTTTCCCGCTTCCGCTGCTCTCACCCACTCTTCCTGCACCGCTGTGTGCGCCGCTTCCGTTGATTCGCCTCTTCATCTGTCACTTCCCCTCTCGCCATTCCTAGCGATCCCTTCCCTTTCTCCGACGACACCACCTTCGCTGCCATTTCCCATTTTCACTT
This sequence comes from Tanypteryx hageni, assembly GCA_028673005.1. NCBI lineage: Eukaryota > Metazoa > Arthropoda > Insecta > Odonata > Petaluridae > Tanypteryx > Tanypteryx hageni. Next base: position 8,968,784 of record CM054117.1, read on the forward strand.
TTCAAGTAAAATTCTATCGAATATGATTTCTCTTTCAGTTTCTCGAAATCTTAGTCGTTCCTTCCTTCCCTCAATCCTTTCCCTTCATTCCCCCTCCTCCCAAACCACCTCTTCAATCTCCCTCCAACTTGCCCTCCCGAGTTAGCAATTTTTATTTGAATGAAATGTTACATGAAACAAAGCGAGTAGTTATCGCGAAAAAACCAAGTACCTGTTCTATTTTGCAAGGTATTATGGCATTTTACATTTCGATCGAGGGGTAAAAATATCTTAATTCGCGTCGGAATTATGAAATGGATTATCAAGATGCTGCTTACGATTGAAAGTCGTTATAAAACTTTTAAGGCAAAGTTGTATAAAGTGCGTCCGACGATCACAAGACATATCTTTAATCCACTTCATCAGTTTTAATGAATTCATTCGAGCGAGGAAAAACGCAGCAATTTGATCGTTTCGCAAGTAGGCATAATGTTAATTAAGATATTTTAATCAAATGTATATGGCGTAGTACGACCGTTAAATTTCCTCCTATCCGCAAATCCTTATCCTAATTCGTAAATTCGACACGTGAGGTGGTCCTTTCGAGTTAACACGGCGGGGATATCTCGCCTCCTACTCCACGCTCGTTATTGACCAAGTTATACCGAGCATGACGAGCGTCTGAAAATCCGCCGCGATCAATATATCCCTCGGGCGGCTTCACTATTCTCTTTCTTCGTCGATGGTGCACATTTGAGCCCTCTGTTCTGCCAAATACTGATTTAAATGGCGAATTGATTGCATTTAGGGACAGTGTTAAAGTTTATAATAAGATGCCATTGATCAATAGAAAACATGCGATATTCACATTTTGTCGCATTCTTCAAATAAAACCGGTACATCTTCCGAGAAATAAAAAACGGCGGTTTTGCTAGTCACAATGCAGATTAAAGACTTAAAAACCATACGAACAGCTTATCGGCTATCTCTTTCACTCGCAATTTTATCCAAAATAAACACAAGACGCCGTCTATTTCTCTCCCCCAAATGCGTTCCTTTCTTCCAAAGGTGCCATTGTCGGCCTTTTTTACTTTTGGCGAATGGCCCCAAGATTGTTATGTCTCAGAGGAGCCCAAGTAGTTTCCCAGGGACCAACAGTGGGAATAAGAAACCCGTTGAGCTTGCGTTTGCGTGCGTGTATGTGCGGACACGTGCGTGTGTGAAAGGTAGGGAAGGAAGGAGATAGCGGCAATTGGCGACAGTCAGATTCGGAAGGCACAAGCGGAATGAGCGAAGGGAGGATGGAGTGGGACGGAAGCGGCCATGTTGGAATAGAGATGGGAGATAAAAGGGGATTCGGAATACAAGGAAGGAAAAGAAATTTTAATGCGGAGAAATTATTACGCGACATTTTTATTTTCTACCTGTTTAACACGAAACGCGTGGGATAGTTGCGGCGAAAGGCGCAACCAAGTTGGAATACTCACTCGGACGAAATGTCCAAGTTTCTCTAATCTTCAAATCAATGCCGTCAAACATCGACGTTATTCAGGGATGATTTCTCACTAACCTTTTCCTCTTAGTTATTAAAATAATTGCGAAAATGTGATTTTGATGAAAAACGGTTTGATAAAATGTTTTACGGCTTCGTGAACCAACGAGTCAAGGTTTAAATATTAAAAATACTGTAATCGACAATGAACCGAATGGTTAACGGAAAACTTTGAAACCTGACTTGAATTGGGAAGAAAATATTCGTAAATAAAGAAACAAAAATAATTAAAACAATTCTGTTAGATTCCTGAATTGAATCATCACTACATATGAGTCAATAAATGGACATTTTGAAAATGAGATCATAATGAATATCATTTAACTAAGAAATCGTATTTAGGAAAAAACGGCTTAGAAATCCAAATATGTCGAACGGAGACTTAGTCGTAAATATCTGGAAAATTTTTCATTCGATTTTCAATTTTATAAGCTTGCCATCCACTCCTCTGCATGTCACAGACTCGATTCTTACCATTAACCACGGTCTATTACAAGGAGAACACGCATTAAGAGGACTGCGGCATATGACTCGCAGTAAAGAAAAGACAATCCTTCAACGTTATACATCGGCCCTAAGATCCCACACGTTTGCTGGAGGAGATTCTTAACACTCCATCTCATTCATCACGTAAATTCAAATTTTACTCCACTTCTCCATCTTCCCTCCATCTCTCTCTCTCTCTCTCTCTCTCTCTCTCTCTCTCTCTCTCTCTCTTTTTCCCTCTCTCTCTCTCTGTCTATTTCCATCTCCAAAAGGAATCTCCGCTTCACGAGCCAATTGATTATGTAGCGTCTAACTTCACGAACAAACACACATGCTGCAAGCGCAGAAGAGGCCGCGACAGGTCTCGAAGAAGATCTTTTTGAGGTCACAAGTTAACGCGTGGCGTCGATTTTATTCCAACAGCTGCGAAAAACCAAAATCGCTCCAAAGCAAAAATAATCATCACCGCCAACAGAATGAGCAACTGAAAGATGAATGGGTTTGGAATCAATCATGCGGACAAAGGGATGTCCACGGCGTATAATATCCCCGAAGCGAGAGGTCGGCACGGTAGGATGGGAGATGAAAGGAGAGAGGAGGGAGGGAGAGAGGAGGGAGGGAGAGAGAGGAGGGAGAGAGAAAGGAGGGAGGGATAGAGAAAGGAGGGAGAGAGGAAGAAGGGAGGAGAGAGAGGAGGGATAGAGAAAGGAGGGAGGGATAGAGAAAGGAGGGAGAGAAGAAGAAGGGAGGAGAGAGAGGAGGGATAGAGAAAGGAGGGAGGGATAGAGAAAGGAGGGAGAGAGGAAGAAGGGAGGAGAGAGAGGAGGGATAGAGAAAGGAGGGAGGGAGAGAGAAAGGAGGGAGGGAGAGAGAAGGGAGGGAGGGAGAGGGAAAGGAGGGAGAAAAGAGGGAGAGAGAGATAGGATAGCCGGAGAGGAGACGGAGAAGCAAAGGATAACCTCTGTGGGGACAAGAGATGCATAGAGCAACGGAGCGACGATTGGAATGAATAAAAGGCTCATGAGATTGGATGTGGCGATAAGGGGCGCTGCAAGAGGAACCGAGTGAAGCCAGGAGAGAGAGAGAGGCGGAGGAGGCAGAGAGAGAGGAGAGGCGGAGGAGGCAGAGAGAGAGGAGAGCCGAAAACGCCCTTCGCATATGTTATAGGCGCGCTTTTTTCGCGTCCGTCGAGAGGAAGGATAAGTGAGGAGGGAGAGGCGCGCTATTTCCCTCTTTCGCCGTCTCTTGTGACGGGCCAAAGTAATCTCTCCGTCCATTGAAAAGAAGAGAGAGAGAGACACACAGCACGTGTGTGTGTGTGTATGCGACGGGAGGGAGAGAGAGAGAGAGGTGCGTTCAATGGACTTTGCAGGGTGCGGCAGGAGAGGGAGGAGGAGGTCATGGATGATGAAGGGGGTGGAGGAGGAAAGGAGAGTGGAGGGGGGTGGAGGAGGAGTGGATGAGTAAAGGAGCGGTGGAGGAGGATTGGGAGGGCGCGGCCGTCGGGGGTAAGAGAGAGAGATGGAGATAAGGTGAGTGGGAGGTATCGGAGGAGTCGAGGGAGTGGAAGGGGTTGCATAGTATGTGAAAGAATCTCTCCTCCCTTCCCCTTCCTCTCCCCTCTTGCCATCCCCCTCCTGCCCTCCCCCTCCTGCCCTCCCCCTCCTACCCTCCTCCTCCTGTCCTCCCCTCCTACCCTCCCCATCCCCCAGAGGGAAATTTACGACTCCAGAGACACCGAATACACCGTATCATTCGCCTTATTTCCGTGGCAACGTCCTTTGTAATTCCTCGCTTTGCACATCCTAAAAACTCTTCTTCTCCGTCTCCCTTCCTTTTCCCATGGCATCGCTCGGGGGAGGGAAAGCAGGGCAAGAGATTTAAATGTTGATGTAGGCACTCCTCTATTCCATCCGGTCTCTCCCGCGCCGCTGTCCTGCTCTCCTTCCAAACCTCGCCCCTCCCTTTCCTTTCCATCCCCCTCTCCTTTCCCCTCCCCTCAATTCCGCCCTCTACCTCCTTCCACCCCTCGCATCACACACCGAATTCAATGCCTATTTCCGCCTCATATTTATTTAATCCCAGCAGTCTCCTCCCTCCCACCTCTCTCACCCTTTCCCTCTATAAAGCAGCTTTGTACTCATTCCTCCTCCATTTCTCGACTATCCCTCCAAATATCTTTCTTCCTTCGATGTGTGGCCGCGCGTATCTGTGCACGCGAGTCGCCCTTCCCTCTCTCTCTCCCCCTTCTATCTCCTCTCTCTCCCTTTCTCTACTTTCTTTATTCCTTAACTATTCTCCGCCCTTTCGATGTCTCTGTGAACTTCTTTGCTCTTTTCCTCTCACTCCCTCTCGGTTCCCACTCCCTCCCTCGTCTCCCTCTCTCCACCCTCTCTCTCTCACTCTTTACCACAATGAGGCATTAGAACCATGGCCTCTTAAGCCGATTTAAGCAGAAACATTTGTCTCTAGGTTTCTGTTATTCTAAGCATGCGAGGAATAATTTATAAAGCGTCTAATTTTTTGCAAAATAGAATTTAAAAATTCATCGGTTATCACCAAGCGAAAGGACGAATTCCATGCCTACGTCGAATGAGCAAAGTCTCAAATAAAACTCGACGGACTGCCATCGAAACTGCAACCTTATATTAACCGTTATTTTTAATAAAATCTAAGATTGGGTACAATGGGGTTATGTAAACTGTGAAAGGTCGCAAACGCAAGTTCAAAGGGCGCAGAAAAATAGACGAAAGGCGCATCTCGGGCGAAAATTGAGCGATTAGAATTTCAAATCGCTGCTGGTGAGAAGATAAGGGGCGAATAGCGTTATACGAGCAAGGGGTAGCCGAGAACGGTATGTTTATTCAGCTTCCGCGGCCAACTAACACTGGCAAAATGAATGGAACTCAATAAATTCAGGATGGAGGACTTGGCTTCCTTTCTTCTAACCGTCAATGAATACGCAATTGAAAATAAATTATCCGGATCGATTTTTCGCAGTCTAACGTTAATGATATGCGTGAAATAATTCCAACTTCATGGTAAAACTTTCAATCTTCCGACTGAATATCCTATTTGTAAATAAAATGTCGCAGGAAGCACATGACACTATGTTGCTACAAAACAAATTCTTTCGACCGGATGTTTCCGAATCACAATTACAGAAAGTGGGCGAGAATGTCCCCGTCGGCGATCAGCTAATTTCCGCTCATCTCCCTATCCCCCCCACCCTCAAACCCCCCTCCTTTCCCCCTCCTCCTCCCTCCCTCCCACCCCCCTCTCTCTCGCTGCCGCTCTTTTAAAATTTCGCTCGCACTCTTCGGGTCTATTTATGGCCGCGGACGCCAGCCACGCCTTTTGCCGCCACCTATGCTACGTGCCATCCCACCCACGCTCCTAATCTCGCTAAAGTGATCGCGTAGGCTTTTATTATTTCCTTTTCCCTACGCGCACTCCCTCCTTATCTATCACGTCCTAAGCCCGCCCTTAATATTCCGGCGCCACCGCTCGCTGCGAATTTAGACACTCCACCGCGCGCCTCCATCTCTCTTCGATTTCGCACCCAGAGCGGCGACATGAAGAAAAAGTCTCAAGGGCAATTTCCTATTCAACGAAAGTGGACGACGGGGTCGCAATTGCCGCAAATGACACATGTATATCCTGTGAGAATATAAACAGGAAAAACTAGAAATGAATAACTGCAATAATGGATGCTGATGATGATTATATTTTTTGTGTCCCGTGCCATGACTTTGTATTTTGCACTTGGAATATTTCTTTCGTGTTACAGAATATTAGTAGTGCTTGGACTCCATTTACAGATGGGAAACTTAAAAATAGCGAAAATTTACGCGTGCAACTTTTAATTAATGATTTCAAATAGCGTTATTCTCGGCAGAATTAATCGGCGTACCCTGAGAAGAAAAATTACTCCGCGTCCTTTCCTCTAAATCAGTGCTTTTCAAACTAGATGGCGCGCATCGAAAAGGTGAGTGAAAATTTACAAAAAAAATTGTGCGCCGAAAATTTAAGAGAATGTCTTTGATTCTATTCTACACTATACTATATTATACAAGAAGTCCAAACCAGGACTAATGCATGATGGTTTCCCGAAGTTGACGTCCAGAATTGATTATTATATTGACAGGAAATGTTTCAGTATGTGTTAGTCATTTCAAGTAATTGGTATACCATAAATACCATTTGTAATTCATAGTTTATCAATGATAGAGAAGATGATGGATGATAGATAGGAATCTCTTTGACATATTTTGCATGTATTTTTTAATAAACGAATTTAATAAATGTTAATGTTTATGCGCTAATATTTATGGAACCTATTAGCTTAATTTCTCATGCAGCTGAAATTCTAACCAGCATAATAACCAAAAGAATTGAAGGTAAAATAGAAAAGGACCTGCAAGGTAATCAGTTTGGTTTCAGAAGAGGGACAAGAGATGCAATAGGATAAATAAGGATGGCGATAGAAAGAGCGCTAGATGTCAGTAAAGGTATGTACCTTTGTTTTGTAGATTGGGAGAAAGCTTGTGACCGACTGAAATGGGATAAAATGTTCGGTATTTTAAATAAAATAGGATAAATTGGATAGATAAATGATTGGTTAAAAACTTTTACTTAGATCTTAAAAGGCAAAATTAACGGAAGAAGTGGAAGAGGGAGAAGAAGAATAGGAATATTAGAGAATTTAAAGCAGGAATATAGTACTTATGGAGGTATAAAAGAGGCTTCCGGAGTGAGAGAGAGAGAAATGGAGGCAGCGATTCAGCTGAAAGCTGTCTTCGGACAGTAGCATGATTATTATGCTAATGTATGGATCAACTGTCCATTGCTGAAGGGTAATCGAGGGGAAAAAAATAATAATCCATTTATTCACTCGTCTATGTTCAAGCCGAGTTCGGTAATAATCGTCTCCATGGCAACAATCCGATAAAATGTGATTTAAAACGGAAAAAAAACGCTATGTTTAGTAGAAATTCAAGAAAATACGATCAATTGTCGGAATTCTGCGATAAGAATTAGAATCTACATTCTTTTTACCCTTAGGACAGTACAAAACTCGCTCCGATATCACAATTTTAAGATATTTTAAAGCACCGTATTGTCCTGAATATAACAGGATGTTTTTTTCCAAGAAATGGCATTTTAAAAGTAGCCCCCACGCTATATGCGAGTACTAGTGACTTTAAAATATCCTAAAATTGTGTTTCGAAAAATCACCGTACATTCCTCTAGTCCGTTTACGAGATACAAGATATTTGTCACATTGTAGACACGTTAGGCGCACGTTACATTGTACTTGAAAAGCATCCGAGGCGAGGATCGAGTTCAATCGGCGGCCGAATTCTTCGATAGTCATTGAATTGAAGCTATAAGTGCGTCGGCGTATTCTTTGTGACTATCATAGTGAGTTTTTACCCATCGGTTATTTTAACAATGGGTGCCAAAAAGGGTGTTGATCATGTTGAGAAAAAAGGTTCTTCCAAATCCCAGGTTAACAGAGGAATCCGACGAAGTTATCTCATGAATTTTAAAATAGTCGTAGCTAAATCGATGTTGTTAAAATCTACCGGCAATGGGAAATCAAGGATAACTGTTATGCTTGCAGTCACGGCCGACGAGCGAAAACTGACTCCCGACGTAATTTTGAATCGTATAAGGATGCTAATTGTGTAATATTTCGCGCGCAGGAGAAGGGGTGGATGAAGGAGGAACTTGTGTTATAATATAATATATAATATAGATTTGCCGAAGTTCGTTTGGTGTCGCGTTATATTCGAGGTCGCTTTATGTTCGGGGAAATACCGTATTAAAGAAAACATCTCTGCAGGATGGATTTGAGAGTTCATACTTCAAACAAATAGAGAAAAAACGTTCCTGGAATCGAACCCGGGACTTCAATCTTCGCCAAATAAGGTAGAGCTCGGAGGTGGACCCTGGCAGCACGAGCCTCATACCAAGTTTCATGAAGATCGGTGCATTTATGCAAAAAAGTCGTTAGTGAGGGACACACACACAGACACAACCATTTCATAAGGCTGTTTCCTTTGGAAACCAGCCTAAAAATAGTAACTGCCAAGCTTAGCGTATTTTTCTTATGAAGTAAGATAATTTTAAAATGCAAATAAAAAGTACGCTACACCCATATTTACGAATTTATTTCTTGTCGTTTTCAATTATTAGTGTTTGGTACGCGAAACGTTCTTTATTTGTTTTAACGGTGGCGCCAGGGAGAAACTTCGGGAACCACTGCTCTAAATCACCTGAAAGACACTCGTGAATTACGCCACCGAGGTTTCATTCGACTAATTCAATCAACTAGACAACTTTCAACTCCGAGAGGGTGTGAGGTTTGGCACGAAGCAGAATGGATGAGGGAAATGACGTCACCTGCGACTGCAAAACGGTCTCTCTCGCCCTTCAAACCGTCTCCCTCTCCTCTCCTCTTCCCTCCCACTCTCCTCCACCCTCTCACAATCTGCCTGAGGTTTCGCCGTCCCTCCCACGCCTCCAGGTCACGTGAGGATACTCAGAAAGAAGAGGTGGAAAAGTAAAAAGTCGAGGTGAAGAAGGGCATCCATCTCCCCGGTGACGGCAAAAGAGTGTCTGGGGCGGATGGGGGCGTGGCGCAGGGGGTGGAGGTGAGGCGCAGTGGGTGGGGGTGAGGGGCAGGGGGTGGAGGTGAGGCGCAGAGGGTGGGGGTGAGGTGCAGGGGGTGGAGATGAGGCGCAAAGGGTGGGGGTGAGGCGCAGGGGTTGGGGGTGAGGCGCAGAGGGTGGGGGTGAGGCGCAGGGGTGGGGGTGAGGCCAAGGGGTGGGGGTGAGACGCAGGGGGGGGGGGGTGAGGCGCAGGGGGTGGGGGTGAAGGTAAGGTGCAGGGGGTGGAGGTGAGGCGCAGAGGGTGGGGGTGAGGCGCAGGGGTTGGGGTGAGGCGCAGAGGGTGGGGGTTAGGCGCAGGGGGTGGGGGTGATGCACAGAGGGTGAAGGTGAGGCGCAGGAAATGGGGGTGAGGCACAGAGGGTGAAGGTGAGGCGCAGGAAATGGGGGTGAGGCACAGAGGGTGGGGGTGAGGCGCAGGGTTTGGGGGTGAGGTGCAGGGTTTGAGGGTGAGGCGCAGGGTTTGGGGGTGAGGCACAGGGGGTGAAGGTGAGGCACAGGGGGTGAAGGTGAGGCGCAGGGTTCGGGGGTGAGGCACAGGGGGTGTGGGTGAGGCGCAGGGGGTGTGGGTGAGGCGCAGGGGTGGGGGTGAGGCGTGTGCTTGAATACATTTATTTCTTTTAGGGCTCGTGCACACGGGGATAGTAGAGAGGGCAGTCAAGTAGGCAAGTCACTTGCTCCTCGCCTCTATACCCGTGGAGTCAACAACTTTCCTTGAATCCAGGAGCAAAGCCAGTAGTGGGAATAGTTGGGAAGACAGGAAAGTGAATAGAAAGCGGTTCTATTTTTTTGGCGACTTGCCTCCCCCTGCCATTAAGGTTTGTTTCCCTCTTTGGAACGCCTCGGCAAAGGCCAGTTAAGTGCTGAAGACAGTGGAGTCCGTGCGTGTTTTTCATGCGTCCGCCCTGTTTTTCTAACGCGATAATTTTTCAAGTTATCTGAAACATAGAAAGATGCGGTTTTCGCAGGTATGTTGCGAACCTCACCCAAACTATTAAGAAAATCGAAAATCCCAACATTTTCCATGCTAAGGGGCCATTTTGGACCCAAAACTCCCATTTCAAATCGCCATAAGAAAAGCATTGACAGTGGGCTAAAAGAGCTATAAGAGGCGTCGCCCTTCACTAAAAGACACAAACACGACAACGCAAGCGCCTGAGCAGGCTGTTCCAAATCTCCAATGTTATGAGTCATGAGAATTTTTTTAAGTTTGTAACGCTTCATACAGCTATATTTAATAAGAAAGCATATTATACCCACAAACTCAAACGGTTAATTACCAAATAACATCCTCTGTATGCGCACCGATGCGAATATGCAAGAAAATGCGAAGCGTTACAGCGTGCCGGACAATGTCCGTTGGCCCCAGTTCGGGAATCCATGAATAACGTCGTGAGGTGGAGTGGAGTTGAACCAGGGCCGTGACTTTGAATAAAGCAGTAGAAATTATTGGGCTCCCTCACATCCCTTTAAATATGGAACCGTTCCGCAAGTGCCACATACCACCGTGAATACACAGCCGAATCGAATTTATGGTACGCTTCTCCATCTAGCGGGGGAATTAAGGCACGTTAATAAGTAAAAAAAATAAAATATATGACCAATTGTAAAGATGATTCCCGAAAGGAAAAAGTCTCCCTGAGATTGCCGTCGAAAAGAGAGGAGAAAGTGGAGAAGAAAGGAGAGAAAGCAAGAGCCTGCAAGCGGCCTGCGCCTCCTGTATCTAAAGGCTAATTAATTCTGTGGAATATTTCTGTCAATATTACATAGAGCAAAACATCTATTGGTTTCAGCAATTAAATCTCTCAGCTCTCTGCAAAGATGGGAAAATCCTCAACATTTGGTAACTTATGCATCGCCCGTAGTACTGGTATTTTTATCCGCCATCGTTTACGTTAAGCAGTAGAAACAACGGACAGAGGCGGGCCGAGGTATTTTGGCGAGAAACCGCTCCAACGCCCCATCCGTAAAGTTCTTTTAAGATATTTTTAAAAGAACTTGTTCATTTCTTGATTGCTCCGTGAAGTAATTGATAATGAAAATGAGAATTAATTTCACCTAGATTCCTGACTGTTTTGTGATATAAATTGCTATCCAACACATTCATTCGTAAGTAATGTATAGAGAAATGATCTGGTTATCGCCCTCGATACTTCGGCGGCTCGGACAGCCGCCCGGGGCGCCCATAGCTTGGGCCGGCCCTGACAACGGATACTGTCTTTATGACACTGCCCGGTTATGTCCGTTGTGCCCTTGTAGAGAGAACTCCGGCTGACCTCAAGTTTACTACGACATCTCGCAGCCACTCAGACGAGCGACATCAGCGGAAATGCACGTATAGTAGTTTTTACGCATGGCCATATTGGAATCCTAACTATCACACCCATAATCTCCCTCGAGTATTCAATAAGGGAGCGTATTTTTGACGCGGTCAGAGAAAAGGAGCTGAAAATAATATAGCAAAATCCAGTTACAGCTTCACACTTACTGACTGAAGAACGACAGCAGTATCTGTCTGCGCGGTAAAGGAGGGGAAAAGAGGGGAGGAGGCGGTATGGAAGGAGGACAGGCGATGGGAGGCGGAGCTTTTCACGGAAGGGAATGAATGGTGGAGTGAGGAGAGCGAAGAGGAGGAGGAGGAGGGGGAGGAGGGAGAGGAGGAGGGGAATGGGGAGGAAGAGGAGGAGGGGAATGGGGAGGAAGAGGGGGTAGGAGTAGGGGGAGGAGTAGGGGGAGGAGTAGGGGGAGGAGGAGGCGAAGGAAGGAGTGTAGGTGTCGCGAGCTAAACGAGCCATAGTAAAGTGAGAGACGTTCGATTTACAAAATGTCTTCGTTGAAGGACGAGAGTGGAGAGGCTTTTGTTGGAACACGGTCGTGGACGGAGAGCGAGCGGAGAGTGGGGGGAGTGGGGGGTGGGGTGGAAGGCGGGTGAGGGAGAGTGGAAGGAGGAAGGGAAGGAATATTAGGCGATGATAAAGGAAAATGCGGTCCAATAAAAAACCTCGTAATTTTACAAAAAATTGAGAGTTCAAACTACAAAACGGAACTTTGCTCAATATTTATTCCTTAATTTTTATCTCAATAATAGTATTATAGTGGACAGAGATAAATATGCCATTAGACAATGCGCTAAGGTGAATAAAAACCACGGACACTTTTAAAGCTAAAGAAAAGGAGTTTCAAGGAACATTTTCATTTGAAAATGCTCTATCTATCCTACATCAGCCTAATTGAATTTTCGCCGTAATAGCCACAATCGGCGAACCGCAAGACGGAAAGCTTTCAATTTCGACTGTATTTTTCTCCCGAACAAAATGGGGAGTAGGAGTTCGAAGGGGAGAGGGAGGGAGAGAGAGAGATAGAGAGAGAGAGAGATAGAGAGAGAGAGAGAGATAAAGAGAGAGAAGGAAGGAAGGAGATGGAACGGAGTCACGAGGGTTAAAACTTGAATTAAAAAAGAAACAAAAAACGGCTCGAGGTATCATTAACCACAGGAGTCGCTGGCTCACATCGTTTCGAGCCGATGTGCAGTAGAAAAGAAAAAAGAAAAAAACTTGGACGCTCCATTAATGAGCGTTTTTCCCCCTTTCTCTCTGCCTTCACTCTCCTCCCCCTCCCTCTCCTCGCGACAAGATCAGAAAGAAGGGGAAGGCGCATCACGGTTACTCGTGGTTGCAAACGGAAAATTGCGAGGAAGTGTTGAAAGACCTCTTAATGAGATTTTATATCCCATAAAATAGGATGGAGCATACATACTCGTTTCGATAGCTAAGTTTTCATCCTTAAGAGGAGAGAGAGAGAGAGGGAGGGAGGGAGAGCGGGAGGGAGAGCGAGAGGGAGGAGGAGAGAGAGAGAAGGAGAGAGAGAGGGAGAGAGAGAGAGGGGGGGGAGAGAGAGATGGAGAGAGGGGGAGAGAGAGAAAGGGGAGAGGGAGAGAGATGGAGAGAGAGAGATGGATAGAGAGAGAGAGAGATGGAGAGAGAGGGAGAGGGAGGGAGAGAGGGAGGGAGAGAGGGAGGGAGAGCGGGAGGGAGAGAGAGAGAGAGAGGAAGAGTGAGAGAGAGGGAGAGGGGAGGAAGGATAGGTATGTAGAGGAAGGAGAGGGAGAGAGATAGGAAGGGAAAGGGAGAGAGAGAGAGATAGGGAGGAGGAGGCAGATGTTTGGTGCTGTAAGGCAGCGGTTCTCAAACTTTTTATGTAATGTACACCTTATTAATTTTCAAGATTGCCGTTTACCCCCCTCCCCCACCCCCTATTCCTACTTGCATTCTATGACCAGGGTTTTCTTATATAACAAAATAACTATTATGACATTTAATGCAATATTATATTTTAGCTACCTTTTCAAAGATTAATCTTGTAATAGATAAAGACGATTTATTAATGTATATACCATATCTATCAAACTTAAAGACACTTCGGAATATATGAAGAAGTAACATTAACACTTTGTCGGATAAATATTGTGGAAGTCAAGCCTTGCACGGGTGGTTTCAACGTGATTTGCATCATCATCTGAATGTAAATTGCACCGAGGCTGGTCATGCAATTTTTGAGTCTGATGGGGTAGATTTAGCGGGGTTTTGGTGTTATTTCCTAAGCACTTGTGTTATGATGTAACTTTCACAATCTTCAAATAGCGCGCCATATTCACTGCCTTAACAAGGGGAATAACTATCATATCTACAATTTGGAAGGCTATACAATCAATGAGCAGTTATACATGAGACGTAACATTATAGTCAACTGTTTCGACCGTTACTTCGTAGAAATTCATAATTAAAAAATAATGTAACTTGGTATTGTATAAATTTTATCAAGTTACATTATTTTTTAATTACTTCCATTAGTGCGATTTTTTCATCTGTTTTCCAGACAATCTTCTCGATACGCGGTCGAATCTTGATCACCGCAAAGATGAGATCGTGTTCGGAGGTCAGAACATTGCGATTCCGCGTCTTTATTGCTGTCAAAGTTGATAATCCTGTCTCGGCATTGGGTAACCTTATCTAGATATTTAATTGATTTCCACCCGCCATGTCGAAGGACAATTAAATAAATCGGCGATGTATGTCTCTCCCTGCCCTTGTATTCACTGCCCCACCTCTTGCCTACGATTTTCAAACTTTCTATACTAAGAACGCCTTGTGTATTGATACACACTCACTCTACACCCACTTTAAGCTAAATGTATTTTAGTTTTTCTCCTCCAAAAATTTTCCTCGAGTCTGCATCTGTGCACTATTGACACTGTCAGCACCCTTGTCGCTTCGAACCCCCTGGAAGAAATTTTGTACCCACAGGGGTACATGTACCCCCGTTTAAGAACCGTTGCTTTAAGTTATCTGGGAGCATACTCGTTGTTGGTCCTTTAAAGATATTTTGCAGTTATAGAAGTCAATTGCTTCCTTTCGCCCACCCGCTCCAGTTCATTCCTTTCTATCCGACCTTTGCGAGAATGAATCTATGATTGCTGCAGAGTGAGAGTGTAACTCTTTCCTCTTTCCAATAACATTCCCTACTGCTCCCATCATAGTGAATAATATAAGGACGCCAATTGATTAGCTCTGGATTAATAACCGCAAATCCTTACATATGCTCTTTCTTAGCGACCACTTAAAATAAGTATAATTCATTATTATAACGTAGCAACGTAGGAGCTGATATTTGATGAATATTATCAATATGGTTGGTTCGATTACAACTCGTGGCATACATATTCCCGATTGACTATACAGGGAAATCCTTGCGCATCACTGCATTTCAGCGCCATTTTCTGGATAGTTTCTTCCTTAAAAATAAAATAAAGACTGAATTAATTCGCATTCGTGAAATGCCTTAAACATTGTAGCTATTCCCTTCCTTCGCAATCGGAAATCACAAATCGATATTTTACTCATGTCGGTGTAAAGTCTCTTATAGAAAACCTTAAGAAATATTCTTTCATCATCATTTCATTCTCCTGCGGAATTTACTTGAAATCCCTATACTCTGACGACTAACCGTTATCTGCGATGTAGGCGTCACGATTTATTGTAACTACCTCTTTATTTCAGGTGTTCTGGATATCCGATTATAAAAGCTATCCGGGTTAATATCCACGAAACCATCAGTCAATGTGGAAGCGAGTTTTTGTTTCCGATTCTGAGCGTAAATGAAATGATCAAGTATATAACACGCATTATTGATTACGGAATGGGCCCGATTCATGAGTTTAAATTAAAATAATAATGAATATAAACATTACCAGTTCATTGACTTTCCCGAAGAAGAGATTAAATGAAAATCAAACTATTTACACATTTCCCGGTACATTCTCCATCTCGCTCCACTCTATATATAGCATTTCCTCGTAAAAGCACCAGCTTACGCCTCTTTTGATTGTCCCTAAACCAAATTCGTGGAAGCGGCAGCACACTCGAATCGTCGCAATCAACGAGGGTAATTTTCCATCGAGACAAAAGAAGGACGAAAATTGACAGCTCGGAGTAACAGAGCTGCCCCTCCACGCCGCTGATTGGCGCAATGTCTTTTCCCGAACGCGGCCGATAGCTTATAGATGAGGTTCGCTTTGAGCGGACGTGCGTTTTGAACGGGAGAATGCGAGAGGGGAGGAGGAAGAAGGAGGAGGAGGAGGAAAAAGAGGTTTCATTCCGCGAGTTAATGCGAAACCCGGTCTCTCGCCCTTAACTCTCGCCTTCATTAAGTCCAAGCAGGCAGCAGTTGCGCCTCTCGCGGAGAGAGAGGGAAAAAACGCCCGCAAGACAAGTGACGACTCCATCACACTCACGGGAAAGCCCTAAATGAAAAAATAAGGAGAAGAATAGAGGAGGCGATGCTTGGCTTAAGTGGTTGCGAGCTCCTCCTGGGCGCCGAAGGAGGAGGTGGATGGAGGATTGGGGTGGAGGGAGGATGGAGGGAGGTCGATGGAGGGAGGATGGAGGGAGGTGGATGGAGGGAGGTGGATGGAGGAAGGACGGGCAGGGAGACGCAAAAACTCGGCTAAGCGCATTATAATGGCGCTGCCGAAGAAAAGAGCCGCCATCAAGAAAGTCCGTCGTAGTCAGTCTCTCGCACATACGTTTCTCGACGAGAAGGCGAGGGAATTGCGGTCTCGGTGAAGGATTCCTAACATCGGTGCTGCAAAAGTGTCATTACCTCCAGTCTTCTTGTTCCCATGGCAACCATTTCCTATCTCTCTCTCCCCATTAAGTTCCTTACTTAAAATTCGCACATCAAAACGCACTGTTTGCAGTGCTTTTCACATGCTTCCTTCTTGTTCTTTCTTAATGCCTTCACAAAACTTCCATTAAGCGAGGAAGGGAATTAGAAAGGATGTTGCCTCACAAACGTTTTCCTTAAAACGAATCGCTCATGCATGTGTTGATACGCTATAAATATCGCCTTTAAGAAAAGAAATTTCACCTCGCTACTACATACATAAATCAATTTCCGAGCCAGAGAATGCCGCTCGCGTCGGCTTTTACAAACTCTCAGGACTGAAGTGAATACAGATATATTACTTAGGGTTATAAACGTCGAAATTCGTGTTTTGTATTTACCATTTGAAGATGCAATAAAATCACCTGTTTTGCGACATATAGAAGCTTATAATAGAACGATCTTTCTTAAAACTATAAAAAGTAACACCATTTTTAAGAAAGAACTGAAAATAAATAACTGTATACTACAGAAAACGCAATCCGTTTTCGCTAAAAAACCAGCAATAAAAACTTAGAAGGTATTATTTAAAACGAAAACCGTAAAATTCACCCAACTCCAAAGAAATAGTGGTGCAAACAAAAATGGTTCTCAATGGCAATCGAACGAATAACTCCAATTAAAAATCCGCCACCCTCACCCCCCCTCCTCCCCCTCCCTGGCGCATCAGAATGGCATGGGAGACATTTCACAACAATAGCAGCCAGCGAGCGCTTCCACGGTTTTCGTCCGTTTCGCGTGAGAAGCGAAAGAGGGAGCCTTAATCTCCTTTAATCTGGTTCGCGTGATCGTCTCTCGTTACATAAGACGGAGGCTTAGAGGTGCGCCTCCTCGCGCCGAGATCAGCAGACCGAAACCTGTTAAGAAGTTTCCAACTGAAGCGGCGGCGGCGTCACGGCCAACCTGGGAGACCTCCGCCCCACTTCCAAGGGAGCCGTCATTAGTGCCTCTCCCTCTTAAAATCACTACGCAAGCGACGAGTGAGCGCCGAACGAATACGGGGAGACACGCGGAGAAACCTATCGATTGGTATAACACAAAGCGGCACGCTTCGAGTTGACGCGATCATTAAGATGGATACGAAAACGTTCGCTCCGTGTAATTCGTCCAAATAAACAGTCCTTTGTTTAACGGAGTCTTTTTGAATGGCCGATTACCTTGTCTCTCGCGCTAAATCCAAAGATTATTCATTACGGAAAATCACCTTTTGGGATTTTTCCCTTTCGAAATGAAAAACATTCATTACACTGAAGTTCAAATTACTTGAAAAGACGCAGATTGTGATTTAAGAAACGCTTCAGTAACTTTGGATTGATACACCAATAAAAAATATTCCCATCCGATTTCACAATAAATCCATTTCTAGACAGATAAATGCCAGCAAAACAATCGACAAATCTCCTAAATCATGGAATGGCTCCTAAATCAACGAAACGTAAGCATTCGATTTCGGCATGTAACTGTAATTGTTTTTACTTAACTAATTGTTCTCTCATAGCTGACGGAAAATTGGCTCATTTTTTTATCTCCACTCGAAATGGGCGTGAAAAAAAATTGTGACGAAAGTCGATGAAGCGTATCATTGGTCACTCGGGTCAGATGATGTAACGAGGGAAATCAATGAAAATCAAAACCACACGTCCACTCCCGAAACCTCACTCTATTTTTCTCTTTTCCTGCCGAGCCATTAGTGGGATTCCTCTCTTCCCCTTAACAGCCACTAAAAAGGCTACATCTCCCCCATTCCACCGTCTTCCCCACCCCCTCACCCCATCCCCCTTCCCCTCTCAACTCTAGCTCCTCCGTTCAAGGATCAAACTCCTTTTCTCTCGCGCAGAGGTCATTAAGGAGGAGCTCTCACCTCCTCCTCCACTCTTCACAGCCGGCAGAGAGAGGGAGAGAGAGTGGGAGAGATAAATAGAGAAGGAGAGGTAGAGGGGTGTGAAAGAAAGAGTCAGATTACGAGCAGAGCATAAATGCAGAAAGGAATTTCCGAAGAAGTTTAAAAAGGAATGAGATTATGGAAGGTGGAAGGAGAGATTCGAAATGAATTTATAGCGGAGTAAATGAGAAATAGAATCAAGAAGAGAAGTTTAAATTTGAAATAGAAGCGTGAGATTGCGAAGATTAGGATGGCGAACTAAACGCCAAACAATGGAAGGTGTAAAGAAGGAGAAACCATCCGGAATTACTTACCTATGAATAGAATCCTAGACGCATGAAATTGTATCGTTATTTTAACTTCAAGCTCGTAAATATCGGTTAATAACAGTTAGGAGTTGGCTTAGAAACATTCTCTTCAACAGAGAACATATAGTAGTGATCTACAGAATGAGTCCGATTCAATTAAAGCTTCTGGAGTTCCTCAGGGTAGTGTCCTAGGTCCGCTGTTATTCCTGATGTGATCATCATCACTAGTGTCCTCCCTTATGACAGGTCCATGATTCAGCCAGCCCTTCTTCAATTCACTCCCCTCCATTCTTCCCGTTTCCCTGCTTTTTCGTTCATTTCGCGATAACAACCCTTCCCTTTCAAACTAACCAACATCTTTATTCTTCGTCTTCCTTTCTTCTTCCTTCCCATAACTGTTCCTTCCAAAGCCGCTTTTAGCAGTTCTTCTCCTCTCAGCACGTACCCTATCCAATTCCTCATCCTTTTGTAATTATTTCTATTAATGTTCTTTCTTCTTATTCCCTTTCCAATACTTTCACGTTACTCATTCTTTCCATCCAGCTCACTCTTTCAATACGCCTCCAAGCCAACATTTCAAAAACTTCCAGCCTCTTTTGTATCTTTCTTTCTCAGTGACCACGTCTCTGCTCCATATAGTACTACATTCCACAATAAGCACTTAATCAGTCTTTTTCTCAATTCCATTTCCAATGGTCCGCATAACGTCCTCTTCTTCTTCTTGAACGCCTCTTTTTCCATTCTTATTCTCTCTCTCTCTTACCTCTTTTCCACTTCTTCCATAATCTTCGATTATGCTTCCCAAATATCTGAAGCATTCCTTTCCCCTCGTCCCATTTATATTACTCTCCATAATCTCACCCTTTCCACCTATTTTCATAACATTGGTCTTCTTTGGTTTGATGTGCATTCAATAATTACGCAGACAATATGAGCATACATAGGGAAACATGCTCGGAACAATTAGATATCCCTCCAGAAAAATCTTGAAGCGATCTACGAATGATGAAAGGACTGGCAGTTGGAAATAGACATGGGCTTAGTTGTAAATTTATGGAAAGGCACCGGAGAATGGTGACCAACTCGAGCTAGAAAAAGTCCAGCGCAGGGAAGCAAGATTCGTGAAATGAACTCGTGACCCTATGCGTAGCATTCCTTCCTTATTGAAGAATATGAAGTGGGTATCTCTAGAGCAGAGGTTCTCAACGTGGTGCCCAGAAACACCCTGGTGCCCGTCGAGGTATTTCTAGGTGCCTGTCGAGATATTTACAGGTAACCGCGGCTCTATTAGCGAGGCAATTACATAGAGACAATATTTAAATACATTTCATAGCTAGTCATTCATCTTTTGACCTGAAGATGCCACCTGGAATGGAGGCGAAACAGTCGTCAGTAGAAGAAACAACACGCGGTAGAATCCCGAAAGTCTTGGAAGGAGTATTCAGGATCAGTCAATAAAAAAGGAGGCCCTACACTATACGATACAATATCTATAGTTGTGAAACGATTCTAATTTAATTTGAACACGTTGAAATATGTTTAACTACCATTCATAAGTGCAAATTTTAAACCCATAGCTGTACTCATTTAAGAATATAATGAAAAAAAAACCGCGTGATATAATTTTTGTTAACCTTGAGATCTTACTTAATTACAAATGAACGTAACGTTATCATCAGACCCATAAATCTATTAAAAGCAATTTATTTTCTGTTGTACTATATATTTTAGCACAATAAAATTAAATTAGAAACGTTTTACAGCTATAGTTTTCATAGGATGTAGTATAGGATCTCCTTTTTTCATTAATAGACCATGTGTATTATCGATCCAAAACACAATACCGTGAACATAACATAATTTTCGACACTACAATCTCCCAGTTGTTTTTCGACTGTAGCTAAAGAAGCAAGAGCAAATATTTTAAACCACTATAAATACACCATTGATATTCTTTTTGTATAAATATGAAGGAAAGCCGATCTCGAAAATCACTGCGCAACAGATTTCAATGTTTCCGCGAAAGAAGTTTCGTTTTATGGCCGTCGCCGCCTCTACATCGCTGCGATCGCGGCGCACTCGCAAAGGAGGAAACAATCAATAATCTCAAACAATTTCTGTAATTGATTCGCAGAAACGTTTCGGGGGGCATTTCTAGGAGGAGGAGGAGGGGGTTGGAGGTTGTTTGGGGAGATTGTTGGAGGAGGGGGTTGGAGGTTGTTTGGGGAGGGGAGTGGGTTTCGGGGAAAGTGACTTGCATGAGGAAGAGGCGTCGGTGGCGATGGGCAGGGAGACAGCGCCGTGAATCACTAAACACCTTAAACGCACCTCATCCTCTCCCCTCCCGAATAATGGATTTGACCCGAAGGGATAGCGGAACATGGCCACGGAATCTTTTGTGCACCCGAAGGCCATCCATCGGAGGCAGACGAGGAAGAGATCCGGGCAATTCATGCCGAGAGAACTCGATCCGCTTTAAAGCTTTGTTTGCTTTTTATCATCGGACCGAGATTTATAAATAGCATTTTTCTCTGATGAATATCAAATAAGAGCGGAAAAATTGAAAGAAAAGATTATACGTAGCTCAAGAAGATTTGGTAAAATAATCTTGTTGGTAAACATGGATGTAACTGTTGAGAAGCTCTAAATTTCCTGGATGCCACAGTTTCTGGCAGTGGCACTGGTTAGGGACAAAGCATCGATGCGATAAGAATACTCGGAGATTTCATTCTTGTTGACAGATTTTCTCATCCTTATCCGATTACTTTAAACTAAACAACATGCAATTTCTGGATTCAGTACAGCGAAGATAAATTCCAAGAGACAGAGGAAAAGCTGGAAATGGCCAAATGGAATCTTCTAAGACTTAGGTAAAAACAAAGGCAAAGACGTCGTAGAAATTAAGACTGGTCATCTTACCGTAGTACAGATACAGGAAGAACTGGAAATTGCGTAGGAATGTTTACTTAATAGAATTCGAACAGTGTCATCATAGAGGCGAAACGCACATCTTATCTAGGATCTAAAATAACGCTTTAAATAAGAGAGAACAATGGTATACGTATAGTTTAATATCTACGCGCCAGATTCGAAATATTCTAACTAAGTAATAGATTGTGTACGAATAAATAGGTAAACTAGATGACAAAGGAAACTGCTATCTAAATCATCCTTAACCCCTTTAAAATTCATAAATCTATTTTTATGAAGTTGCCTCATGGTTCGATATCAAGCAACAGCGTCAAGTAACCAAGATTTGTCGATCCCAATTGCTTCAACCTTCAACCTCAAAGAATACATAAAATAAATTCTGATGGCAAGTATAATTCAAATCTTGTTAATAAATAAGATAATATTAAAAAGTTTTATATTTGCTACAACACTTTCTAAAATTATCATACTACAAAAATAAACGAGTGACTATCCAGGTGTCTCTCCAGCAAAGGTCATTGGCGAATTTCTATGAAATTAATGATTCGATTTCGACCAACCTTTCGCCGTTTATTCGGGGTGGCTTTCATTGTGTTCGAGGGAGGGGTTGGTCGTTAATTCCAAACATCCTAATAAAATAAACAAAAATATTTTTTCTCTTATTTATTTCTTCCATTTGAATAAAACGAGATCAAGTGTGGCATACTTTTCATTTGCACTTAAAAATTACTTAAACCAAGATATGAAGTCGAAAATTGAAGTCAGGTTCGGAGAAAAGAATGAAGTTTTATTTTCGAACCGTCAAGTTTCAAATACAGACCGACACCGTCCAAAGTTGTGCTTGCAACAAAAAATTACAGATTTTTAAGTGAAGTTTGTTGTCTCCACAGTAACCCGATTGTTGCTGATTACGTTCTCTACTCCCGGGAGGGGCGGGAGGTTATTGGTAGATGCGCGCACACACGATACTTTGCCGTGAGAGTGGAATAAGAGTAAGGGCAAGCGGGGAAATGGAGAGGTGGACTTGTCACACTCTCGCGACGTTTGATTATTCCTTTTCTGTTCTTAAATAAATTTTTTATGTGTCGCAAATATCAACATACAAAATTTTTGAACGTTTTCCAAAATTGCTTGCATTAGAGCTGCTAGTCCATTATGCAGGAACATTCATAGTCAAGATTTATGATAAAATAACCAAGTGCTAATAAACTAAAATAAATTTATGAAACATGCTATATTTTTATGACATGTATTACAATATTGGAAATAAAGAGTTTTTGAACTGAACTGAATAAGTGACTGATTTGATCAAGCACCTCACAAACCCCACATTTCCCTTCCTCATATTTCAGTGCCCACCCCTTGCGCCTCCACACACGCACCTCGTCATCCACAACCCACACTCTCCGAGTTATATTAATTAGGGAAAGTAGAGGATAGGTCGCCAACATCTCTCTCGATGAAAATGAGTGTTTTTATCGAACTGTTACTGCATCGTAAAGTGTCGAATGCGAAGGAAAATAGAAAGAGATAAGAATAAATGCCTCCGGCTGTTACGATTCCCTTACATGCGCACTCTCTCTCTCTCTCTCTCTCTCTCTCCCGCCTGTTCGCTACGCTAAAACGACCTCCTTATCGGCGTCTCTCGCTTTCCCAGTCGGTGGAAGCAGCCGTCCTCGGACAGAGGCTGGCGCGGCGGCCGACGCCCGTGTCCGTGCCCCAACGGGGGGGGGGATGTCGTGCAGACCGGGGAAAGGCCACGCAGATGGAATCCGAGAGCCGATTTTCCTCTCAATAAGCCACGCTATCAATTATTCAAAGAGATTAACTTGGCGCCGTGGGGTTTTATAACTCACATGCGGTCGTTTAAGTCGCCAATGTCTTCGCTAGCGAGCACTGGTGTTCGAACCTCGGGTAATGCGGTTAAGTAACACGTCACGCAGTCGTGTCCTCAAATCCCTGTTCTTACGTTACTCGGATCTTTTGCTTTCATAACTGATCGCTCCTTTATCCCGAGGTATAGCCTAAACGAGGCGAGCGAGTAAAAAAGTTCCCGTATTGCTTTGCACTTAGAATCAATAGACCGTGATTTACATGAAATGGATTGAGCAACTGAAGCGTGAGATTAATATGCTGCCGCCTTTATAATGTCAGACCCTAGATCAGATAAATGGCGGAAATGATTAAGATGACCACAAGGGGGAGGGCATATCAAAGCCAAAATGATCTCTTAATATTGCTTAGCAATGGTTAGTAAAATCACAAAATGAATGTTAATTTTTAAATGGATAATTGCTTTAATCGAGCATCAACGGTTACGACAGTCATTTCAGAAATTTGTAGCCTATTTTGTTTATTGATTGCGAACATTAATAGAATAGAATGGAGGGACAACAAAGAAAACACTTTATGAAGTAAAAGAAGAGAAAAGAATTTCCTCGAGGCATCGACAAACCTGGATGTGGACTCTCTCGAATACTGCTACAGAAACAAGCGACTCGAGGAAGAGAGAGAAAGAGCAATCTAGAGAAGAGAAGGCACATTCCCACAGAACAAATGGCCGTCCTTTCACTTAAAAACGTGATGAGAGCGAATGCTGAGTCATTCTGGACCGAGGATCTGCTAATAATGCATCCGCATGCTCTGTACAACGGATGTCTCACAGCAGAAAGAGAGAAGCAGAGATAACTCTTTATCTATCATTCTTTCTGTAGCTGAGGGCAAAGAGAGTGAAAGGTGCTAAACAATGCGGGATCGTCGTCTCGTCGAGGCGTGGTTCCAAAAGGGGGGAAGCGGGAGGAAGAACTCTACCCGTCAGTTGGTACGTTATCCTTCATTACCTTTGTGAGGCATCTTCGCCCGTCTCCCTTCTCCCTCCTACGCCCCCGACGTCTCTTGCGATGAATAACTCGCCCCCGGGGGCTCATAGGGCGCCCGATTTCCGGGACAAGGCTTGACGAGCTCCTATTGAGAAGGCACCCTGGAGTCGAAGAAGATCCGTGGGAGTGACTTCCTTGGCGGAGAGGGCGTGGTTTTCTATAAATGCGACATTCAAAGGGGATATAGAAATAAGGGGGAGGAGGGAATACCCCCTCCTCCTCCCTCCTCCCCCTCCATCCTCCTCCACCCCCTCCTCCTCCCACCATCATTTTTATATGATCCTCTCCATCTTTAAATATTGTTATCAGTAGGTTTCGCAGGTTTTTCACACCCTCATTCTTGTGTGGGTGTTTTCCTACATTAGGATTTTTCTTAGAGAGTAGTGCTTTAATTATCCCTAGTTTTTCTCCACAAACAAACAAATATCCTTCTCTTTTCATTTCCAGAAATGTCAACTTGGCATTTTATTTATGTAGTAGTTTATTTTATGTAATCGTTTATTTTAGTTTTGCTATTCTTTGTTACTTTCTTGCTGTTTGTAATTGACAATGGATTAGATGGAAAAAGAGACTGTTTAGTCTCAGTCTCGTCCAAATAAAGACGGATATCTATCTACCTACCATCCTCTCCCCCACCCACTCCTCCTCCCAATCTTCCTTTCTCCATCTCACACACAATCAAACCAAAAGATTGAGGAACGTCAATCTCCGGTCAGTCTCGCAGAATCCAGAGACACCCCTTAATCGGTGTTTCATAAACTGTGCGCTGACTTACCGCCGCTGATTTTCGAGGTGCCGCGTAAAACGCCGTTAAAAAAAAAAATTATTTGAAAATGTTGATGTCATAAGTGCGATAATTGTTCTCTAATAAATAACTTATGGTGTTGTAATAACAGATGCATACGTCCAAAGATTCTGATACCTGTATGCAGGCGCGGATTTAATGGGTAGGAGGTCCCTATGGCATAGGCGACAGTGGTTTGCGAGGCCCATGACTCACTATTACTAAAAATACGGTCAAATTTTAAGGAGGAAAACAGTCTGTCAAACTCTTTATAATTTATTTAAATTAATAGCTAAAATGGGCTTCTGAGGTCTACTGCTAATAATATAGTAACTCTCTCGCGTTTCTTGGACCTCAGACGGTTTCGGAGGCGCGAGGCGTCGCCTAGCCCTACATCCGCCTCTGCGGCCGTATTTATATCTATAAAGCCTTGTTTCAAGGTGGGAGCGCCACAAAATTCTGTTTATCTTTTAAAGGGTGCCGCACCTACAAAAAGCAAGAGAACAAATGTCCATATTTCTCCGTTGGCCAGCTATGGAGTTGGACTAACACACGGCGATAAGGAAGTGGATCGCTTTAGTTTAAATTGTGATTTAATTACAATAAATAGAATTATATCGCTATTAATGTGTCATGGTCGTTGAAAACCGTACCATGATTCGTAAGATGATTAATTAAAGGAAACGGTTTCAAAGTATTGACGGCAATGAAGATATTTCAATGCATCCTTTCCGAGACATTTTGAGCGGAAATCAGAGACTGATTAAAATCGATTGCCAAGGACAAAAGACAGTTCGAGGCAATCATCCGAGCGACATTAGTTTGCCAACGGCCGTCGAGTCTATTTATTTATGTTCGCATTTTATCTCAACTAACATTTCTGTCGATCGTGCGGCGCAAAAAAATAACTCGGCGCAATAAAGTAATTCCGCGACGCGAATAAATACACAATAAAATATTCCTCGCGTCGACGGATATTTTTATGGCTGCACCTAAGACGTAAAACTTTATGACCGAACAAATCGCCTCTTTCTCGGACTTACTTTTTTTAAACAGCCTTTCGTCTCCGACGAAATCAACACGCTCGACACAAACCGGCGATCCCCGCTCCCTAGGAGACGGGCTTCGATTGTCGTCATCCGTGACTAAGCGAGGAAAAGGGGAGCGGTCGAAACGAGGGAACCCTTCCCACCTCCCGGTTTCTCTCCACACCGAGGAGCGGCGTCGACTTTTTGAACTTGGAAAACAAAGGAATTGAGTTTTCCGCACTGCGTCGCCCACGGTCGCAATCTTCTTTTCCCCGCTAATGTTGCCGACGACTTAAGCTTTCTCACTCCATTCCCTTCATCTCTCTCTCTCTCTCTCTCTGCGTCCGCTATGGAGCTGGAAGGGAGCTCCTCCTCGGCGTGGGTGGTAAAACGAGGAACTAATGGAGACAACTCCAAAAAGAGCGAAACGGGAGAGCTGAAGAGAGAGAGGAAAGGGGAGAAAATGAGAGAGCATCGGTATTCGCAAACCCGCGAGCTGTAATTCAGACGGCACAACACAAACTGCTTGAAAGGGCGCCAACTTTTCTCAATGGAGGAGGCTATATGGCGGCGGTAAACTTCGCGGTAATAACGCTCCATTTGCCGCCTACTTGGACCCATAAGAGAGCATTCGAGTTTGTAAGCGAATGGAGAGCATTTATGCGGCACCCTGCTATCACCCGCCGCGATGGTAAACAGACGGGAGGAGGTCGGCGGAGAAAGTCACGGCCGCATCAGAAAATGGGATCTCTAAACGCTTTGAAATGGTAAAAGGCGAACTATTGGGATGTTCTCATTCGTGCCGAGAGATATAGGTTGCCGTAGGTTCTCCTCGACAGGATGTGACTATTGCAATGACACCCTTTGCTAGTTTGAATTACAAAACAGTATATAATGTATGCTAAATTATATCTTTTACGAAAGATCCGGAATGGCACCGTTTTTAGATCGTATTTTCTTCAGCGATGGGTGAAAACGAATTGGACCAACCTGGACCGAATGACTCGCGCGACTGGAGTCTGAGAGCACCATAATGCCGCTCGTTTGAAGTAAAAGATAATCCAGTGCTAAGCATTACCACGAGGAAGTCAACTGTAATTGCAAAATAAACTACGACCCATCAAGCCCTTTTTTCCAGATGAAACAATTCGACCTAGTAAGATTTTCTTATGTTAATCGAATCAGGCGTGACTTCGGGGAAGTAGGCAATATTATTCATATTAAAGGATAAACTTTGTAATGCATATTTCAATCTACAGAATTGTAACCCAGTTTATTTTGTGACTCCTCAGCAGCGATCTTTGCCAAAGACAATCGTGCGAACGTCAGAAAAGGGCGCTGTATATTAATCTAACGATCTAGCATTAGTAAGTTATTTTTTTGTAACTTAAAGAGGCCGAATAGAGTAGACATTTTATAGAACAAGAGAGAGGATTTGAGGCTCAGAAACAAAACAGCTTGCAAGCCAGCGGTCGCGTCCATTCGCTCGCTCGAATGCGATATCGTTTCGCACTTTCGCACGGCCCAATGTCTCTTCGAACGCCGATTCCCATAGCCACTCACTCCTATCATCGGAATCGTTTTTACTGAAGTCGTTTAACGGCGACACTAAAGAGTTGCCGAACGAGTGCTTTGACGTCTAAGCACGTCGCGCAGTCGACAAATGAGGATGCACGCACACCTATAAAGATTGTACTCCAGAGGTTATAAATATAGAATCCTTAAACTCACGTCTCATGGGTGGCGCGACCTCTTAAAACTCGCTTTCGATCTGAGCGCCATCGCCACCCGGCGCGGCTGTGGAAGGAAGCGAGTTCTTTTGTAACTAGTCGGCTCCTTATGCGTCGCCCTGTATTGGGGAGGGTGAGGGGGGTGGAGAGGAGTTGGGAGTGGGGGAAGGAGAGGAGGAGTGGGGGAGGGGAGGGGGGGAGTGTTATTCCTCGCATGACCCCTTGGCGCAACGGTAGAAGGGAGCAATTCCGCCGTCGACCGGAGAAGAGGGTGGGCGGAGATACGATCGCCGACACTACTTCCAGAAGCGCCCTGCCCTCTCTCTCTCTCTCTCTTGCCCTGTTATCCGCGCATGCCATCGCATGAATAAACATGCGGACAACGCTATTTAAATGTGACCGCGACAGAGAGAGAGAGAGAGGTTAAGAGAGAAAGAAAGAGAGGAAGGAAAAAGAGATACGAGAGAGAGAGAGAGAGAGTAGGCGCATCTACGGACCACCTGTTCCATGACGATCTCCACGAAAATTAAACTTTGGATTGGCAGAGGGTGAGAATGGAGGGGTAAATTCACTCGTGGCTTCGCAAGTGCAGCATCCCAATGCCCCGCCTATGAACCTTTGTTCTTCCTCCTATTTATGTTTAACAGACTCTCATTCCCCCAAACTGAGATGTAAGAACTAATTGAATTTGGTGGCGGCAGCTCACTTGAAGAACAGGAGATTCATTTTTTCGTCTCGATGACACATTCCTATAAATTTTATATATATAGTATATATATGTATACACATACAAAAAATATTATATTTATCCGTACCAGAAAGTCGCGTCTTGCTTCCACCTCCCATGGAAGCTCTAACATCACGTAGCGAACAAATGCCAGAAGAGGGCTGAATCTTACCTGAAAAATAAAACGAGTTTGTGTAAAAATGCGTTTAAAATCGAAAAAATTCATTTTGGAATACTTCGATAAATACTATTATCGGCATTACTGACAGACACTTATTGTCCTCGAAGCTTTCTCATCACCGCTATTCATTCATTCATTATGGCTTTTTATCGCGCATTTCAAAGGATTTTGGCCCTGTGGATACAATCAAGTGTAACACGGTCAAGCAGAGGACAATAGTAAATTTTTTGCAAATTTATCCCAAAACACTTGCAGAATATTATTTGATGTGTAATTTCAGTCACTGAGTAAGCAATTGCATTTGTGATACCTGTTTTATTTATTTATTAGCTTCTTACATAAAAATATACATCCAGATCGTACGGTTCATTATGTTCATTATTTTTTTTTGTTCATGGTTCTAAGACGTCACATAGTGCTGAAAACCCACAAGTCGCATAATGGTCGTTAAATAAGAATGCGCGCGATATTTTTTCAAAATTTGTACGAACTCTTGGGAGTGCTGCGGAGGGGAATTACTCCGAGAATAGAAAGGCGAAATGGCGCGGTTCCTGCAAGTTTCTCTCTGTCAAGGTGGACAGTTATAATTGCGCCAATTAAACCAGTTGCGTTTTGTGATATATGGTGTTGTCTATGCAACACGACCGCATATATAACTTTGACGGGAGTTTAATCATTCCAATTATTTAAGAAAGGATCTGCAATCGAAGGTTCTTCCAAAGGCACCTCGCGTCACGTGTGCACCGGCGCGAGATGTTTTCCTTCTCAACGGGCGCATCGTAACAGTGGATGTGCATTTATAATTAGATGCTAGACGATAGAACACATCTATACTTATTATGGCGGAATTGTGACTTTTAAAACTGTTTGAAAAATGCCAGCACTATATGCAAACGTATAGATGCCGATTAATTACGATAAAAAGACGATGACAAATGGCAACAGTTGAGGCCTTTATTACTGGAGGATTCATTATCGTCCAAGGTCGATGACAACAGTTGGAAATCATTCTGTGTGCAGACCGTTCTCACATTTTAAATAGTTTGCTGAACATATGCTTTCTTATTAACGGCGAAAAATTATAAAAAATGGATAAAATCAGAACAGCCGAATTTTTCAGCCGAGGCAGAGACCCAATATTAGAAGACGCCTCATCACGTGGCGTCGCGTCGCTTGGCAAATGAGGCGCGTCGACATACAAGACATAACCGACATTTAACACTCAAAATTTTAGCGGCGAATGACCATGTTTAATCACCACGGAGTTCATTGAAGAAAAACGGCAGCGTACGCGCAAATGTTATAAAAGGATATAATTCAAGCTTACTGTCCTCCCGTACGATGAAGAATTTGGTTAAGCGAGACAAAAATAACCGTCCATATAAACGTGCTTCCTGTTTCCAGTTACTGAGCGACTTGGCCATTTTTTATTTTTTCACCAAAGGACGCTACACATGTTGTTATCTCCATAAAACTGTAGCTTTTGCGCCTCACGGGTACAATGTTAAACATAACCATTCCCTAATTTTTCACATCAATGGCAACAAAGCGATTCTCACAGAATACTATAATAATAACTCTCGTCTCGAAACGATTATAAATAGAAGTTCCCTTTGGCCCCGCGCGAAGACGTGTCGCTTTAATTAAGGCGTATTATTCTGAACGACGAAATACAGTATGTAAAACACCGGAAAAGTGACTAGTGCATTTGCCTTTCCAGCGAAATGCCGAAGTGTCCCTAATAAATCACAGTTATCCGTGAGATCAGTCCAACGTCTCCTTGGACGGCGATTTAAGTGCGAAGCGAACGAGAAAGAAGGATCCCTTCGAACCAAATCTGATTGCTAGTGATTGATGACTGACGGGAGAGCGATTTGGTATTCTTCCACGAGAGAGCGAGAGAGGAAGCGAGAGAGAGATAGAGGGTAGGGGGAGAGAGAGATAGAGGGGAGGGGAGAGAGAGAGAGAGCAAGAGAGAGAGAGAGAGACAGCAAGAGAGAGAGTCCTCGCGTGCGGCTACAGCCACTTACGGCGGGAAATAATATATCCTCTGATGACGGGAACGTTTCCCATATTTAGAAAATTTCACAGAAAATTGAGCGTATGCTTTTAATGCAATGTACGTTCACAATCTCTCGTCATTTTTTAGCCTTTAATTAAAATTTTCTCATTGCTAAGTAAAATAGCAAAAAAAATATTTCCCTAAACATAAGAGTACTGGGTATCAGAATATAATAGTAAAACCCTTATTCTCATGGTCATTCTGTCCGCAACGCTCAATATCTCAACCGTTTCTCCAGCCATTTCAATTTGTTAGGACTGCCAAACTACAATTTTATAATAAAATGGTTTCATTTGTTTTTTATTGTTTGATTGCAAAGTCCATTTTAAACGGCCTAATTCATCTAGTTAAATGTAAAACGTTTCTGCCATAGAGCGCAGGAAGCATTCAAATTTCATCGAGAATAAATTACATACGTTAGGCACTTTGAATATTCTTGACGACGGATATCGCATGACGTGCAATGATACATAGGTTCGCTCGGAATTAAAAACGTGTAGAAAATTCAACGCTGACGAAAACGACGATAAACGAAACGAGTGGATTTCATAACGAGAGACAGAACTGCGACGAACGGATAAATTTGAACTTAGAAACGACGCCAACGCGACGGGTATCAGTTCGATATCCGGCACAAGAACTAGTTCCACTTCTAGATCGCCACGCAAATACTGTCCCTTTTACTCGCCCTTCCTCTTTGGAAATACGCTTACGTATCAATTACCGCATGAATAATAACGCAAAAAGGAAAACATCGCTTCGTGGCCGAAGCGACGCCACGGGGCGTGTAATGTAACGGTGGGATAAGTAGCTGCTCCGAGTGGATTAGCTCGCCTTAAAACGGAGAATAATTACGAGGGTGCGAATGACTTTATCAGAAATCGTATAAAACAACCTTTAGGAGTGATTTGAAATGCATAAGCGTTGATATATGCCCGTTTTCAAGTTTGCTAGGAAATCCATTCTTTCCGCCGACACACATCGCTGCCGCTCGAAAACCAACGAGTGCTAACGTAAAGATTTTTAATAACGCATTTTCGGAGCACCTTTTTCCGATTCAGAAAAAATATTTCTGTGGAAATTTCTCCCGTTGATGAAAAAATTTTTAAAAAGATGTTGTGTGAAAATGTAATTGAACATAACGAAAATTGACTTCAGTTCCAATATTTTGTACAGAACTAATGATTTTACGGTGATTGCTGTAAAAAATCACGTCACGGTGGCCCATCACAACCAATATCTTAACAAATGTTCATATTCCAGACTAAGGATCACCTAACGTTTCATTAAAAGGGCCACATGGGGCTTCATACGACACTGTGCAGGCCACATAAGTCCTTCCAAATTACTGATCCGACCGTGCGGAAATTTCAGTTTATTTTGAGATTTTTTAAATTGTATAATATGTCACATGCCTGCATTAAAAGTATATAGCATCGACCCACTCGAAAAACATCGTTTAGGCCAGTGGTGCCCAACGTTTTTACATGGTGGGCCGCAACGGCGGCTGTGAATCCTTCGGCGGGCCGCATTGGAAGTTGCCAATTTTCGGGGGCCGCATTAGAGACTAAATTGGAAGTTATCTATATATTCTGAGATGCCATATAAGTGAAAATCAATTCTAAATAAGGATTTAATGGTTATCATTTCAACATTAAAAGTTTCATTATCGAAATTTTCACTAAAATGTAAGAATTTGTGCGGATTGCTATTTCATCATAGCTCCGCAGGCCGCACCAAAACCCTTTGCGGGCACCATTTGTTTAGACTTCATAAGTGGTATTTAATGGCGCTGGAATGTATACATATATGTTTGGTTAAAGAAATTGATGGGAATTAAATCACTTCGCGGACCGGATGTGACCCGGGGGCCGTAGTTTGTGGACCTCTATTATAGACGGCGTTTTACAATAAAATCCGCAACGTAGGCTCAATTAGCTCGGATAGTGAGAGATGAAGGAGGGAGGGAGAGCTTTCCTTGCATAGGCGCAGGAGTGTGGGCAGGAAGTGGCTCGCGTGCTTGGTTAAAGCGTATCTCCGCTCCCGATGGAATATCGGATGGGTGTCCGGGAGGCGGCGCTGCAGACGGCAGGCGGCTAACGGTGGCGGGCGGGAGAGCCCGGGGCGCCACGGGGCGGAAGGCGGGGGAACGCACGCACCTCGGTGTCCTCCCTTCCGTCCACCCTCCCGCCCCTGCCCCCCCGGACAGGCAGCGGACCTCGAGGGTTCCCTCCTAGACAGTCGCTTGTTTTGCCGCCGCCGCCTCCGGTATTAAGTCCTCGCACGCACCAAGCCGTCGTCGAGTGCCATCGCAAGCAGCTCTTAAAAAATAGACGGAGGAAGAGAGGGCCACGCCCTCTGGTGGATGCGCGGCGTGCTCTCACGGCCCTGACCTCACGCGGAGCCCGTTTCCGTCCGCGGATTCGTTTTTTTAATTCGATTTTTTTGTTTTCACGTCTCTCTCCCCCGCACCGCCATCATCTCCCCTCCCCCGCCATAATTCCCTCCTTCGGGATGCGTGTCCTCTTCTTTTGAACCTCCCGCTATCTTCCAACTCCTTCTCGATGCATCCTTGCGAAGGATTTCGGCGCGCCAAAAGGGATTTCTGCGTTGCAGGAAGAAGGCGTGGGCGAGAGAGAGAGAGATACAGAGAGAGAGAGAGAGAGGAACAGACAGACAGAGAGAGGGAGCCACCTGGAACCCAGCAGCTGTAATGCGCGACGTGACGAGATTAATGCAATCTGGCGGCGGCGAAGGGACTTTCTTAGGCGTCGCGAGGCTGCATCTGAAAACGATGTGCAAACGAAAGCTTCACTGCTGCGGTCTTTGGGAGCAAAGAGAGCCGAGTGCGGCACTCCGCGTTCCTTTCGGGCATAAATTTTAAATACGCTGAAAAATAAAGAAATCCATTTAAATCTTCTAAATCGAAAGGAAGGTTTAGATATATAATGTTTGGAGTGATAAATCAGAGAAAAAATCCTGGTAGGCGACTAGTAGAAGCTTTCACTCTGTGCGTATGTATATATAGTATATATGTTACGGTAAAGGTACGTAATCGGGAAATGTGTGCATTTACCGGTAAATGTGCACATTTATCACCAAGCTCGGTAAATGTAAGTTTAAGTTTCCAGAAATACGTATTATCCGTACATTTCCCGGTAAATATGCTCTTTTACCGATATGCCTTGGTAAATGTGGAAAGAAGTAAGAATGAGAAATGCTACACTTTAATAATAACGATATAACAAAAATCATCGAGGGTTCGGCTCCACTGGTATATATTAAGATGAACGCTTCCCAACCCGAGGGGGAACAGTGAACGTGAGGAGGAACCAAAAACACTTCGACTAACCTACCCGAGGCGGTGGGACCGAGTAAAATTTTCCCTCATGTTCAAATTTAGTTTAGTTAGTTGTGCACATTTACCAGGAAATTTACACATTTTCCGGACAACGCACGTTTACCGTACTTCTAAACTGCAACAGATGTTCGCGACGCCGCCATGTTGTGGCCTGTGTTGCGACATTTATCCACATTTATCAGTGTCTCTAGGTAAATGTGCACATTTCCGCAATCTAATCGGTAAAATTATGTTATACTTACATTTACCGAACTTGGTGGTAAATTAACATTAACCGGGAAATGTACACATTTACCGGACTACGCACATTTAGCGTGACATATATGCTATATACACCTGTTTATCAAACATTCGATGATGATCGCATTTGCCTAAAAAACTGGGATGACATTTTTCTTTCATATACCTACTATTTCACTCATTTACGTTATCCACAGAATGTTTAACTGAAAACTGGAAGGATTTCGTGCTGTAAAACCAGCGTTTCGGTTTTAAAATATGAAAGAGAGAGAGAGAGAGATTCCATCTTAAAATATATCGCCAAGAAAAGCGATCCAGGAGATGTGTGAATCGGAATGAAATCAGTTTGAGAGGTCAGAAATAAAAACGACTGCGCACTCCCCTTCACCCCCCTCCCCTACCTGCCCACCTCTTCCCTCCCCTACCTGCCCACCTCTTCCCTCCCCTACGTGCCTCTCCTCCCCTCTCCTCCCCCACCCTGGGACCCGCAGGAACTTAAGAGGTCACTGTTTATACGGAGAATACACAAATCGCTCAGCATTCATCCGGGCCCGTCTTCCGTGGGCCCGCGACTGGGATTCCCCCCTCCCCCCACGCCCCTTCCATTTCCATTCTCTCCCTCCGGTGTCACTGCCTCATTAAACGCACGCATAGCGTGCGAGGAGGAAGGAACGAAATGAGCGTTACACCCACGTCTCGGGGCGCTCTAACAATGGGGCGCCCAGCGTGGAGCGAAGGGCGGCGGAGGGATGCGGAGGAAGGGAGGAGAAGGGGAGAAGGGGGAGGGGGAAGGGGAGAAGGGGGAGGGGGAAGGGGGAGGGTAAGGGGAGAAGGGGGAGGGGAAAAGGGGGAGGGGGAAGGCCGGAAGTCCGAAAGGAGCGAAAAAATTTCTGAAAAAGAGGAGCGAAGGCGGAGAGGTAAAGGGAGGAAAAGAAATCCGGTTAATAGGTTTCCCGAGTTTATGGGAGAGGTGCGGGACCTCTGGGAGTGTCCTTCGATGGAAGGGGAAGTGCGATTCGGAGCGTCCTTTCAAAATGTACGAGGGAATCGGGAGAGTGTGATTCGTTTTAAAAGGCATTACACGAGCGATTGATTTATCATTAACTGTAACATTAACAGAAAGCCAACATTGATGCGCTCGGGCAAAGAAACTAAAGAATATGCGAGATTACGTCGTACACTTAGAAATATTTTCATTATTTTGAAATAATATTTTTTTGAAATCGTTTCGGTCGTTAGGAAGCTTTGACTTTAATCTTCCATTTATAGGCGTATGTGCGCTTTTTTGGAAACACGAAAAACATCTTTAACCAACCAAATTGTGTTCATGGACAATAGAAAGACATGGAAAAATCCGAAACGCAATATTCCATTTACGAGCGAACGAATGAGACCATTACCATTATGGCGTAGTACTTTATAAACAACGCGTTCGACTCTTAAAGGCAAAAATTCATTCATTTTAATTCGCTTAAATATTTCTCGGAAAAAACTCCGGGAGAAAAATGAGTCCGCTTCCCTCAAAAAAAGTTTCGACACACGTAACATTCCGAAACAAGAGTCTCATTACGATTTGCAAAGCGAGCCATTGCGAAGCCATTTATTATAAAAACTCGTTTCCACGAGGCGGAAAAAAGGAAGCGTGTTAACCCCTCCTCCTCCTTTTAAGATATCCGCCGACACGAGATTTTCCATTACCTCCACTTCCATTCCTCCTTTACCCCTCCCATTTTCCTCCCCCTCTTCCCTCCCATTTTCCTTTCCTCTTTCAATACATCTAGCCGCGCGCATTCGCCGCGTAAACTGTTTGGACCGCGTCCAATTCCGCCGTCGACTCCACGTAAGGCGTGAATGTCACAGGGACGCGAGGGGAGGAGGATGAAGTGGGTTGGGGGAGGGGGAAGACGAGTAGGGGGATGGGGGTGGGGGACGGGGGAAGAGGACATTCGAAAGCAAGGGCATAAAAAATGAGGTAATAGGGCGGAGTTACCTTTAGAGCCCGGAGAAGCGAAGAGAGAATGAAAATATCCTGCTTCGCTTCGTAAAAGTGGATGCAGCACGCAAACACTAAACTAACCAGCGCCCCCTACCAAATGTCCATCCGTCGCAGCCCCTCCTCCCCCTCCCTTCTCCCCC
Organism: Tanypteryx hageni; assembly: GCA_028673005.1. NCBI lineage: Eukaryota > Metazoa > Arthropoda > Insecta > Odonata > Petaluridae > Tanypteryx > Tanypteryx hageni. The sequence continues at coordinate 9,004,945 of CM054117.1, forward strand.
CTCCCTCCCTTATCCCTCTCCCTCCCTCGACTACGGCCTCGGAATAAGCTCCCGTAATGGGTTTCCTTTTCCTCCTCCGAAAAGATCTCTCCGAATCCCCCGAGGAACTCTTTTTCCCTGGGAATGGGCCTCCCCTTTCTCTCCCTCCATTTCTCTCCCTTCGCGACCTCCGCCCACTCACGCGACCTGATTGCGCCCTAACATTTTCTTAAAGGGACCGGAAGGGCTCTAGAAATGGTTCGGCCATATGGCGAAAGGATACGGGAAAAATTGCCGAAGACCTAGAATTTCGCTAAGTGAATCAGAGAGGTTAGAATAGTTATGTCGATACCCCGCGCTAAACGAGGCTTCGATTTAAACCGGAAGGTCGCAAACTGTAGGAATGATTATGGACGTTTCTGACGAAGTTATTCTATATCTGCAAGAAGTAATATGATATATAAAGAGATCTTATCGAAAGCTGAAAATAGTCACCCATTTGTAAATTTATATCGTCATAGTATCCAGTTTAGAAATTCAGCGAAACATGACAAATTCAACTTAGGTATAAATTTTATAATTTTAAAGGAGCTGAAGCCTCGTAAAACCTCCGAAATGTTCGCTGCATATTTAAAACACTTGAGCTAAAACTATCCTTTTCATTTTTGTGGGATATAAAAGAGTAGCGATAAATTTGTTTCTCAACAGCCGGAAGTCTTAAAAGCCATTTCTAAGCGGTCATCACAACACAAAATGGACCAAGACGGGAAAACAAGGGCAGCCGTGGAGATACGGGACAAAAAACGAGCAGGTTAGACGGTTAGTTAAGGAGATTACAGAACGCCCCGATGGTGGCTCTGATGGTTGTTAAAAGGATGAAAAGAGGAGGGTGGAAATGAGGCTCGGAGAAAGGGAGAGAGAGGGGAGGAGGAGTAAAAGAGGAGGAGTGGAGGAGGAGGGGAAGAGGAGGAGGGAGCAGAAGATTTGAGTCTCCCTCTTTATACTTGGAAATGGGAGTGGCTGGGCGGTGTGGGTGTTTTGGTTAAGAGAGGTCTGGCAGAAGGGGGCGTGAGCCAGGAGGGGTCTTTCGCATGTCGGAGAGATCAACGCCCGACTGTTCTTTTTCCACGGTCCCATCCGCGTGGCAGCTGCCTCCACTCTCCTCACCCAACCGCCACGCTCGGCCGTTCCGGGGGCCCACATCCACCTGTCAAAGAGGGTGAAGGGCGGGCAGAGTAACAGCACCAAGGAGTGAAACTGGAAGGAGTGAATGAGTGGGTGGAGGGCCACAGCCAGAGAGTGAGAGAGAGATAGAGAGAGAGCAAGAGAGAGAGAGATAGAGAGAGAGAGCAAGAGAGAGAGAGAATGGAGGGAGGAGACGGAGTTGGGTTGAGAAAGTTGAGGAACAACGACGAGGCAATTGAGAACCGAGGCTTATAAAAAGCCTCATATATGTATTGCTTTTCTCAGTCATTTTTTATAGGAAAAACCTCTTTGTGGCAGACCGACGTCTATTCCTCAACAGTCCTTTCAATTACTCAATGGGAGAAACGTTAAAAGTCCATTAAAACAAATCGTGACATTTCCGTGCTCAGGCGGTCAAACCTGTTTCGTAAATTATGCAAGAAAAATGTGCGTATACGATGAAGCTAAAATTAAAAACGGCTGCGCTATAATCTAATTTTACACACAGAACTGGTCTGCGCAACATAATGATAGTGCGAAAATACTATATCGAACACATTTAATGATTGGAATCCAACAGCTCCAAAACGATTGGGAGATTGTTTTTATCATACCTAAATGCAAAACTTAAAAGTAGAGTCAAAAATAATAAAAATGCACATTGGAGAATTTAAAAGAGAGGAGATAAAGAATACGAATAAAATTTCTACCAGAAAGCTTAGATTACAGAAAATGTAGCCACAAAGACAAAATCTTCCAGCGTCACGATAGGCGCAGATTCCAGCTGGCAGAGACTATAAAATGAGAAAAGGTTGTGAGCACATATGTGCAAATAGCAGAGTAAATAAATAAATGGAAATTAATAGCGACGCCACGCTCGCCGTCAATTCGTTGTCCTTGAGAGTGAAAGGAAATTCCGAATTCGAATCAAATGAAAAGCTTCTATGGCGGGATATTTTTCAAAACCGATCTAAAAAAGTGTAAATAGCAAGAGAACCTGTTTTTTCCCGTCTTTCACCGTTCAATTCTGTGAAGCGGTTTGCTCGAATTTGGTATAAAATCTGTCACCGCAACTGATATCATAACGCGGTGGAGATAAATGTTTTAAAACACTAATTTATTCGAGTCTGTTGGAATGATGCGCTCATATTAGAAATCTCGGGAGCAATCATTTCCAACGAGGAGTCATTCATCAAATCTAGGAGAGAGTAATCGCTGAATTTTCATTCCAAGCGATCATGCATCGCCTCTTAACTGAAAGAAACGACGCGAGGCGCACGAAGATTAGGGACTAATCCGAACGAAAGAATGAGTCTCATTCGTTCGCGTCTTCTAGCCCGTCACACCGAAGCGCCGTTTCTCCCCTCCTATTAGACGCGTAATTCACCTCGAAATACGAGCGACGGCAACAGCCAAAAAGAAAACAAACAGACCGCCTCTCCTCATCGACTCGGTGGACCGCGTCTTCTTCTTCTCCGGCTACCCTCCACGCCTCCACCGCCGCCGAAAAGTTCCAGCGAGCCAGTGGGAGTCCTGGAATTAATTCGCCGGGAAACAGCGCCTCTCCTGGAGGTCTCGGAGGATATCAATCAGCCGGGACGGGGGCGAGAGAGTTCTTCCTTACTCTCTGCCCGCATCATGTGGGTTCCTTCATTTGCACGCAAGATGGGGCCCGTGGGCGGAGAGAGATCTTTCGGGACCTCCTCCCCGCGCCGCCACATGCTGAGCGCTTCATTCCACGACGGCAGAGCCCTCGCCGCGACTTTCTGGTGGTCGCCGAGGTCGGGAGGGCCCCGCAATGCCTAAGCGCTGTCCCGACCGACGGCCGCGAATCCCCTCGTCTTGGGAGAGGGAGGATTCGGACGCATGCCTCGCAGCGGGCGGGGGTGTGGGAGGGAGAGGAGTGTGGACCATGAGAAGGGGGGGTCCCGAGGATGAGAGAAAGCCATGCGCACCCTCCGTCCCGCGTAGCGTGAGGTACGACAACGTGGTCCATGGGTCCTAATAATAAAATAAACAAAGCAGCGATGCCGGCGGAATTAAACGTGAAAAATATTTCGCGTCTCATTTGTTTCGAGAGACTGCCTTTAAGGAGTGATGTCTAATTAATGACGTCAAAAATACGGCGGCCATTACGATTCGTGGCACGTTGCATCCCATTAATATATTAATGGTCTCGAGGCTTTGCTTCGGACAATACGTTGCGCTGTCAAACTTACGACCTCGAATGTTTAAGACGAAAAATATTCATAGTGCGTTGAGAATATCTACTGTATAGAAGTAAACTCCTCAGAGCAACTGAGTTCATGAATAAGCTACCGCTTAGATCAGGGATCTCAAACCCGTGGAGCGTACGCGGCCCCCGTGATACATATCTGCGGCCCGAGAAGATACACTAGACGGCCTAAACTCAAATGCATTTCATATAAAATATATAACGCGAAACTAGCATTTTTTCAATGAATGCATTTAAGGTAAAGTGACCAGACGTCCCGATTTCGGCGGGACAGTCCCGCTTTTGAGCAGCATGTCCCGCTGTCCCCAAAAAACTTTAGGGGACGCAAAATTGTCCCGCTTTAGGATATACTGATGATAAATGTACCGATTACTCAAACCTTTTACCAGTAAACTATATAATATCACTAAAGTGACCAGACGTCCTGGATTTCGACTTCCTGTGCTCAATTCCCCGAAGTAATTCATACGTTTTAATATTTTTTAAATCCCGCAACAGCTAATATGAAAGGGTTTGTCCCGCATTGACTGACCTGAAATCGATTTTGTTCCACTTTGGCTGATCTGAAATCTGGTCGATTTAGATTAAGGTCGCATTATAGTGATGGGGAGATTTCTTCCCTGTGGAAAGGGATGGTGAATGTCAAAAGAATACGAAACAGTGCGAGGACTGGGAAAGTATGCGGCCCGCGGACTTTGCACGGTGCCTAAATGCGGCCCGCGAGTTCGCTGGGGGGCCTTCATGCGGCCCGCGAGTTAGCTGGGGGGCCTTCATGCGGCCCGCGCACCGATTTGAGTTTGAGAACCCTGCCTTTGACTGTCTGAAACTCATCGTGATGTGAAACTTGCTTAAATTACGCAGAATGTCTTCTCATAGCATAACGCGTGCGCACGCAAACACGTACATATGTGCACGAGCACGAAACATATAGTTATTTGCACAACACACGCGCATCTTCTCTGTAAAAAAGGAGAAACAAACGACAGGCGTTTAAAGGGCGCGACATCAGCGCGTCTTTGCCATTCGACGCCGGAAACTTGTCAGCGACGGACGGTATTAATGTCAGCAAAACCACTAAACACCTCGTGATTCCTCGTAGAGGAAATGGTGCACCGCCACCTCTCCGAGCAAGAATAAATCCAGCGTCGTGACACATGACCGCGAAACATGACAAATAGACGCACCCTCGACCCTTCTTTCGCCTTCTTAGGATTCTGAACGGCCGAGGCCATTTCAAAACTCACTTCGAAAGGGAAAGAGAAGGAAACCGCAACCGTCAGAGAAACACTCTAAGCGATTTCCGCCTTTTAATATCTAATTTTCTGTTAACTCAGCTGATTTTGTGAATATCGAATATTGCTGAAAGGAATAATTCGTATTCTTGCCATCACCAGCGCGGAATAATATCCAAATAAAAAATACGCGCTTAGTATTGGGCGGCGAAGATGCGACGCAAATCAGTCAGTAAATCACAGTTCGCCGTGCATATGAGGAGGAAGGAGTGAGTTGTTCGCGAGTTTGGAACCTTTCCCCGCGACGTGCCTGAAAAGTTAAAATGGTCGCTTTGTCAATTAAGGTCCACTCATTCTAAAAACACCCTCTGTTTCTGTTCACTCCTAACAAGAAGCGCAAACTTTCCTCCCAAACGCGGATAAAATTGTCCACTCCACACGAATCCTCGGGCCTTTCTTACTCCCGAACCCCTTCACCTCCTCGTCATCTTCGAAGCTAAACATTTCTCTCCTGTTAAAACGGTTATTTCGAAACTTTTCAACTCGAAACATAAAAACTTCTATACTTATTTTTCCCTCGGCTTCCACAAATCCCGTCCTCTCCCCTTTCATTCTTTTCGAGACCATTAAAAATATTTTCTTACCAACTTCAGTATCCGTCCATTGTTTCTGCTTCTTCTGCTCGCATCGCGTTCGCGAGGTCAAAAACGCTGCCTATCGAGGAAAAGGAAGTCTTCAAGAAGCCTAAATTAACCTTCGCTAAATGGAATATTTATTTTGAATATTGCGGAGTCACTTTAGGGTGTTTTGAGAATAAAATGATTATTATGTTTTCTTAAACTAATTAAAGCTGTATATATGAAGTGTCTCTCTCTCTCTCTCGTGCTGACGAAGATATCACCCCCAAAAGCTGCAATGTACGTGTTTAGTAATGGTAAATGTTCACTGGGCTTCCTTATCTCAATAACTTGCTGTCATACATTTACCCTATTTACCTTCCCACTTCCTTAAGCGCGCACACACACCATATATATATATACTAGCGGGAAACGTTAACTTAATGCAAGGCAAAATTAAGCATTTTAATAATTCCTTTTGAAAAAGCGCAAAGGATATGCCAGTCGTGAAAAAACTCAAGTGACTAGTGTGGATTTGAAAGCCGGAAAAAGAACGGGAGATTTATTACGATAGATAAACGCATTAGTGTTTTGAAAACCTGTTAACGATGCAATAATTTGAGGAAAAGCAAATTTTATTAATTATTATGCGAGCTTAAAAAATAATTGCAAGATTAAATATTAATCCCTCTAAACAATATGCATTATCTCTCTAGAGAGTATAAGAACAACAGTAGTTTTCTCACCAAAGCTTCGACAAAGATTTTCTCACTTGATAAAGAATGAAATCGTGTGAAATTTGTATTTCGAGTGCTATTTTGCTCGTAAAGCGAAAGACCCCACATAAAATCCTAGTATAAATAGGCGAGGCGGTCTTCCCTATCGCCCGTCTAAGGCACCACGAGGCCCTCACGCCCACACCGTCATCTCCGGCTCTCTCGTTCCTCACTTGTGACTCACCCATTATTCTCCCTTCCCTGAAAACCAAACCCCACGGCTGCCCAAATTCGTGCGCCTTGCCCAGTGTAAAATCCGTGGGCTAACTCCTAATTGAGGATTCTGACTGCCCACGGTGTAATTGAGGCCGTCCTGAGTCATATTTCACGGGTGGCACACACACACTATGCCTCCCTCCTCAATCTCTCCTCCCTCTTCCTTTCCCTCTCTCCCTTCCTACCTCTCTCCCTCTCGACGACTCCTTCCCGTTATGCTTATCCCTCTCTGGATTTGGCTGGAAAACAACATCAACACCTCGTCTTCTGAGCAATCGCTATATATTTTCTCATCCAATCTGTCCTTTTCGTGAGCAATTGTTTCATTTTTTAACCTTTTAAACGTTGGCCTGAAGACAGTTTATTTACGTTTAATGCGATAGAGCAAAGGTCACCGGTGATGGAAGAAAAATAAACTCTGCGACTGAAAGGATCGTTAGAAAGAGCTAAGTGACTTACGATACCACCTAATTCCTTGTTACTGGTATTGTCAGAGAAGACATGTTGAAGGGAAATAAACATGCTTGATTCAATGAAAGTGAAGAATGATCTTAATTGCACGACGAATCACTAGAGAGGTCACTAAGGCGAAGAGGACATTCATTCGCAATAAGCGAGTTTCTCTACGGGTTTTTAACATCATAGCCGAATACAAAGTTCGGCTAGCGCAACATAAAGGCTGATATTAGAGCGCTGACACAAGAATATGCGATAAGCACCTCATCCAACCGAACGCTCCCAAACAACCAAATGACGTGATCCAGTCAGTATTTATAACTGCAGAAAAATATAACTGACCGCGTCAAATAAACTCTATTTTCATGAAGCGGGAGATATTTCCTTTTTAAGTAACTATTTTGACCATTTAAGACATTTTTTAATTGTACAATACCTAACTCAACGATTTCTGAAATGTCTCTAGTCACACAATCTTCAAAGACACAGGTTTTTAAAAAGAATAATGAGCTTCTATGGTCCAGGAGGATAAAGGGAAATGTATTACGCTCATCGGAGAGCATTTTGAGTAACGAGCCCGGACACTTAAATTCGCCGAGATTCTGCAGTCACGACGTTCGCTAGGCCATCGAAGTTAGATCGCCATCCGGAAAACGAGCTGACAATTCGCAATTCCATGTCGTATAATCCCGGCGCATCAAAATTCAAACATCTGCCGTTGTGTCACATCTAAAATTCCAATTAATTTAATCGAGCGCGACATTGGTGTTCGTAAGAAAAATATTTGCGGGGGCAGAAGTAAGGAGACCACTAGAAATACGATCATTCAAAATCAAAAGCTGCACTCTTCGTCGACGATTCTTTTTCCCATCGAGGAAAATAAAAATATGCGCACTCCGCCGTATTATATTTCATCGAGTCAACAAGAGTAATTGCACTGGTACTCATGATTAAAATGCGAACCGAGGCCTGCCAAACCGCCGCTGGTGGCAACTCTCCTAGCTGCTTTTAAGAGCTTTTATTAGACTAGCTCGAGTGGCATAATAATGTGCGAGGTAGTCATGGTAACTAACATTTTCTTTTTTGTATGCTAACCCAATTTTACGTTCAATTCGGAAAGCAATTATTATTTTTATACGGATAAAATAAACTTAATTCTTTCGGATATAAGTCTATTCTCACCAAAGGTTCCTTTCTCGTTTCTAAGTTATTTTTAACGTGCAATTTGATTAAGCATTTGAACGACTACCGTGTTCTTATGGAGAATTAAGACAATGAGGTGGAAAATTTTGGGATTTTTCTCGATTGCATCCACCGACTGACCATAGTGGCAAATTTTAAACCTTGGAACTGAAATGCGAACACAGGACTTAAATATGTCTACGGCTGAAAGAACGAAGCATATTTTGGTTTCCGCAGTGATTACCGACCGTGAAATAAGTTTTCACCTTAATTAAGTTCATTCATAACAAGAGCAAGATTAGGGAATACCATGCAACTAAACTGCTTCGTAAAAATCCAGGATATTCATAAGAAAAACCGCAACTATCAAATAGGTTATAATTTTGTCGTCACTTTTCTTCGGTTATTAAACACAAGGAAACAATTTTTTAAAAAGTAACATAGAAGCCACACCGCCATTTGGTTGTCGTATTAGAGGATTAATATGATTGCGGCGTCGATTCCACATTTGGCTGAGCGGAGCGATCAAAATTAGGTAACCTTAGATACCATAACCACCTAATGTTCCCCTCGTTCCAACATGTGATTACCGCCTCAGAGATTATGCTTTACAACGTGATTAAAAGGCCGCACACTAGTCATTTCCATCGACCGGCAATCTCCCTCTCGACGCGCCTCCGACCCCGCCAGACGCATCACCACTTCTCGGGAATCACAGCGAGGGAAGCTAATTAAGGAAGCTCCTCTCGGAGGATCCGAAGGTCGGGGAAATCGCCGCGTGCGGCGCCACCGTCGAAGGTGAAGATCGGAGCGTCGAAAAACGGATCGGCGAAGGAACACCCTCAACCGGAGAGCGAGGGGAAGGTGAGCGATCGGAAAAGATGGAGAGGAGGGGGGAGAAAACAGCCGGATAAACCTCACACCCACAGAGGGCGACTACAACGCCCACGCAACGACTCGGCGAACACGCAACACATTCACGCTATCCTCACCAACTCACGATTCACGAACACACCGCTCTCTCACTCCCCACCCTCTCTCTCTTATTCTCTCTGCCCAAATGTTACCGAACTGGAGAGTATGTGCATGGCGCACTCTGCCAACGAGCCGGAAATGTAGAGGCAAGAATAATAAGAAAGGGTTTTTTCCAGCGCGGACTGGAATGCGAGGTGAGGTCATCGCACGTGACACTATTTCGCGTAATGACCACTTTTGGCAGCGGATTCGTCGAGGAGCGTTCGCAAATGGCCCAATGAGATAAAATGAATCAGAGCATTTTCCAAAACAGCTGTCATAACTGTGACATTAGAAGGGCATTGTGGCGTCATGGAAATCGACCCCAAACAGACGGTTCCTTTCAATAGAATATTTATGAATATTGAATGATTTCACATTCTCCTTTCGAAATTTAACGGCTATATCATTTTAAATTAGCATTCTAGTATTTTAAGAACTTATATTTACAAACTTTTAAATTATTTATACGCGAAATACCGATTAGATACTAATAGATGTTTTAGCCACAAACTTTTCCATCAATTCCGCAATTTTAAAGAAATCCCGAGTGATGTTTAATTCTCGGAGAAACGCACCATGTTGAAAATGTGGGAAAGAAGAAAAAATAGTTTTATTAGATTAATACGACAACTTAACGCAATTAATATTTTGTGCCTGGATAAGAATTACAGGCGTAGAAGAATAATCTCAGCGGCCAAAGAATCCCACCGTTCTCGAACTTTCACCATTTATCGTTAAGTCGTGTAATATGTTAAAAAAAGGAAATTAATTAAATCCAAGACTTTCGGTCCCGTAAAAACCATTTCGAAAGAGGGTGTCATATCGAATCATAAAGGTAAATCACGGCGGCGTGCGAATAACAAACAGCTCGTGAGATCAGCGACCTGCACGCGCACGCAACACCCCTTCCCCTCCTCCTCTCCCTCCTCCCCCACCCCACCATGCAAACGAGAGAAAGAGAGAGAGAAATAATAAATCCTTTCGACACCACACCCATAGAATACCCTCTGCGAGCGACCCTTCGCAAGTCTCGCTGGTTACACGCCCCCGACGCCAACTCAACAATCAACACTAAACACCCTTATTGCGAGCCTCTCCCCCACCCACCTACTTCTCTTCCCCGTGATCCGAACAACAAACAGCGACACTACCACCGCCTCCTCCAACTCCCGCGCTCTCACTACGCCCTCTCCACACCTTCCACGCCAAAACTCTCCAAGCAACACCTTTACTTCACACCCCTTCCGACACCACCACACCCTTTTCAAAATCCCCTCTAGTCTAACCCAACACCGCGCCACCTCTCTCCCTTCTCTCTCGTTCTCCCTTCTCTCTCTTTCTCCCTTCTCTCTTTCTACCTTCTCTCTCCCTCCTTTCTCCCTTTCTCACCTCTCTCTCCCTTATTTCTCCCCATTCTCTCTCTCTTTCCTTTCTCTCTCTCTCTTTCCTTTCTCTCTCTCCATTCCCTCTCCCTCCCTTCACTCTCTCCCTCCCTTCACTCTCTCCCTCCCTTCACTCTCTCCCTCCCTTCACTCTCTCCCTCCCTTCACTCTCTCCCTCCCTTCACTCTCTCCCTCCCTTCTCTCTCTCTCTCTCTACCTCGAGCGCCTCTTTCTCACTCTCCACTTCCTTGAAACTCAGCTTTAATTGAAACTCTCTCTGCAAAGACAATGGAAATCGAAGCTTGCTATCTATCTCCGCTGAAATCCTTTCTACCGAGTATTTTGCCGTAACCCCCTTTATCCTTTCACCTTCTCTCTCTACCCCACGTCTCCTCCCTCTCTCTTCTCCCCCTCTTCGCCCCTTCATCCTCTCTCTCTCTCGTCTAACTCACCCCCGTGCCCATATCCTCCCACTATTACGGACGCTCCTCCTATGCCGACGATATTAAGTGCCACGGTTAGATTGGCAGCTCCGAGTTATGGGATTAGCAGCAGACGACGATGCTGCATCTACCGTAAGCATCGCCGTGGCTCTGCACTCGGCTGTTTGGAGAATCTGATTATTTCCCTCGATTGGTTTTTCTGAGAGTTAAGTTTATTAGATGGGCTTGTGAGTATACACGGAAACGCAATGATCTGCTTTCGATAGCGAAGGCATTTAAACAGTCAATAATGCTATGGTTTTCGTACCAAGGTAAAAATATAACTTATAAAGGAAGATGAATATGAAAGAATTTTCAAAAGTGGCCTCTATGGCCCTAATTCATTTGTACTTTCAAAACCTTCCATCAGTAAATATTTTATAACAGACATCGCAGATTTATACGCCGTTTATTACGTATAGCCACACAGATATTTTTATATATAATTACTCAATGTCTGCCCGTCTGTCTGTCTGTCCGTCCGTCCGTTCCCCCTTTTATCTCTTGAACAGTTTGTCATAGTGAAATGCTATAAACGCCATTTTATTTCTGCCAACTAGGAGACTTCAGAAAAACAATTTTCGTTTACGGAAGTGTCCCCTTTATAAGGGAGTTTCGATTTTGCAAGGTCCAATAAGGTTTATTGGCTTCATTCATTTAAATACGTAAATATGAACGAAATTCTCCATTTTTACTTTCTCCATATACGTAGTATGAGCAAGTATCGTTTTCATGAAAAAATCGAACTCGAGCTTTCAACGGTAAAACATGTTTTAAGGTTCCCTGAATACGTTCTGACTAGTTTCGCGATGATGTCTGTGTGTCTGTCTGTCGGTCTGCATGTGATAGATTTTTGTGGGCGCTCTAACTCAAAAACTATTAATCAGGTCAACGTAAAATTCTATATTTAACATTTTTATAAAAGTTAAAAGATCTCATTAGTTTTTGGTAAAAATCGGCCTACCAGAAGCGGGTGTTTACTCTTGTCACTTATCCGTTATTTTGAAATATTTGCTTTAATATTTGATAAATGTAAAAATGTATTGGAATAAAAGTTGTAGGAAATTTTATTTTCTACAACCTTTGTTTGATACATTATTCCATATAATGCATTGTTTAAGAGATATCTTATATTTTTAGCTGCCACCACCACGCCACCTACCGACGACTATTGTTAACAATTGACGCTTAGTTACGTCTTAGTAACGCTCCTTTTTCTTTTCTTAATTGTCAACAGGAAGTAAATATTGACAACGATCCCAGAGCTAACAACATGTAATTTGCCATATAAATATGGAGAAAGTCATGTGTTGCCCACATCAGTTTATTCTTTTATTCGACGACTAAAATTATAAACTATATAACTCTTGCGATGTTTGAAGAATTTGCCAGAAACACGTGTTATTTTATGGCTTTTTAGGCGGTCTTTACAATAAGTAGAAAAAGAACGTCTTAGTGTCCGTCCGTCTGTCCGAATGTTTCATTTCATGAACTACTGGGCGGATGTTGATGAAATTTGGTATTTAGGACATAGGGGTAAAAAAACTAAGAAAATAATATAAATAGTTTACGTGACCTAATCAGGAGTGCCACTTTACTAGTGACAAAAAATGAACTTTTCTTTATATCTCGAACAATATGACTTATAACAAAAAAGTCTTTGAACAACTTTGTAGGCCTAATTAAATAGCATATTTTTTGTCTGGTACCTTTTTATCAAAGGTGTAGCCGATTTCAAGAAAATCGAACGAGAAAATCGTAATTTACTTGGACTTGTTGAAGCTTTGTGTCTATATCCAATATCAGAAGAGTATGGTTTGAGTTTATTTCTGTTCTTCGTCAAATTTAAAATTTTCTCTCAGTTTCTTAAAATATTTATTATGTAACCTATTTGGAATTTTTGGAAAGATTACAGATACGGATAAAGCCATGTGGTGGCCACATCAGATTTTTAATTGTTGTCAACGAAAACAATCTTTCTGTCAACTGAAGTAAACAAAATCTGCTGTAAATACCTATTTACATTTAATTTTCTTTCGTACACAAGAACCATTTGGTAAATGAAGGTAAATGGATTATCTACGACGAAGAAATGAACGCAAATACGTCTATTTTCTTTACGTATACACAAAGTTTGTAAGTGAAAAGAAATGGTTAATTTACGACGAAGGAATAAACGGATGGAGTTCTACTTAATTCAATTGAGATCCGTCCAGCGGTTTATGAGATAAATGTTACGGTAGACGGACGGATGAGGCGTGCCCGTAAGGCGTTTTGCTACTACGGCTTCGCTGGTAAAGAACAGCTAAAAATTGACCAATATATACATACTAGTAAAAGGTGCAAGCATTTCATCTCACCTTGAAAATCACAATAACTTTCCATGAGAGAGATATTTCATTATTAGAAATATTTTGTAATTCAAAAGTTTTCACCTCTGCGCCAATTTTCGTTCTTTTCTTATGGAAAAATTAACGTTAAAGAAATCACTACAATTTAAAATTTTAAGAATATTATACTTTTTCCATTGTGGGGCACTAATGCTACACATTTATGCCTAATTTTAAAGTTGTAGCACATCTAGAAGTGAAATAAAATTTATCTAATTGTTTATAATTTAAAATTTTCATGATAATTTTCAAATGTTTATTTGTGCGCTTACATTACGCTCTAAATAGCCGAAAATTTTCAGCTCGATAGCTCGTCTCTTAGCAGCTATACATTTATCTATTTATTTAAACCTTAAGAATTTTTAAGTCAAACAAATTAAAATATCAAAATTTCTATAATCTCTATTTTATTATATTACCAATTCTACCTTTACAAAAAATTTCAGCTTCGTAGCACGTTCAGAAATACATAAATATTAAAAAATTGTTTAAACATTTGCGATTTCTTTGCGGTCGCATTGTTAAACATTTTTGAGATTTTAGTTTTTTTTAGTAGGTCTTGCATAAAGTCCTACCCACATAAAGAATTTCGAGTCTCCAGCTCACCTGGAAGTTCCTAGACATTAGTACCCTCCTGTATATTTGATATATGATATAGATTTTAAAATGCTTATTTGTGCATTTTCACTAAGCTCTAAATAACTGAAAATTTTCAGCTCCGTATTTTGTCTTCTAGTAACTAAACATTTATCTATCTGTATAAAATTTAAGAATTTTTAACAGTCGATGAATTAATATAGCAAAATTTATATAATCCCTATTTGTTTTTGTTTTTTTTTACAAATTCTATCTTTACAAAAATTTCGAGCTTCGTAGCACAAATATAAATACATAAAACCCCAAAATTTGTTTAAATATTTGCTAATTTTTAAGGGCCGCTTTGTTAAACTCATTTGAGATTTTCGATTTTTCTTGCCTATACATAATGTCCTACCCACATAAAAAATGTCTACTCCAGACTAAACAGTAGTATCCTCCTAATAATATATCATAAGTAAGAAGCGTCAATATATAATAGATGCTACGAATAACTCCAGGAAAATGCTATGAATACAATACAATAATAAATCTTGTGGGAGAGAAACCCACTGAAAAAGTAACGCAAGCCTCGTTTTCGAACACTCATTACCCCAATTTCAATGAGTAATGGAATATTTATTTTAGATACCGTTATAATTTATCATAGACAAAGTATTATTAAAACTTCAAAATAGTGTCGAATTGTCGTGAATATGTGGACAGATTACACCAGTGAATCATACGATATTACGTAAGACTGGCAATAATGCAAATCACATTGACGACCAAAGATTATCTCGTAAAAAATACGTCAAATAATGGAATTAAAAACTTATTTGTGGATCGTTTGTCGCGTAATATAAATTAAAATCTACGTAAGGAAAATTAAATTTCGTTCTTTTAGTCGTGTTTTGTTTCAAGTCCTGAATTCCTACGATGATTAAACGTAATTTTAAAGTGCAAATGGTTAATACGCGGCACCCGCACCCGTGTCGATCAAATGGAGAAATACACACGCCCCTGGAATAAATCCCAGGACATTATGATAGAAGCAGATATACAGTATACTGTGAAGAAATACTCGGAATCGTAGGTTCCATTATCTAGTTATTTGCCTAAAACCACAATTCGCCACCAGAGACGCCACAATCGAGCGTCATATTCAAAGTCACAGCTGATTATTATTACATAGGTAGCGGATAATTATAATGTATCCCATGAATAGCAACATTATAATGAAACGATGACTCATTTACATCCCGAAGGTTCAAAAATTATTTTCGCAACTCAAAGCGTCCATTCGCACACATTTTACAATAATAATAATAATAATCGTAAGCGTAAAAGGTTAAATCAGGTCGAGCTTTATTTTCCTACCCTCATCTCGCCCCCACACTCTCCCCTACCGCACTCATACTTACTTTATTACGACGCAGGAATGCAAAAAGGCGACAAGGAGAATAGTACTAATCGTTATATATCCCTCTCTCTCTCTCTCTCTCTCTCTTTCAGGTCGTTCCATTATAACTCAATCTTCAACTTGAAAGACGAAGAGTCAAATAAGAGGCTTCGGATATGTCGATGCAATATCCTCGGATATTTTTGGAGACAACTAATAATGCAATATGCATGGACACTAAATAATATGTTTTGTAAACACGATCAAAATTTTAGAGAAAAATGGTTATAAGGAAACTTTAACAAATGATCAATATTTGAAAGATTACGAATGGAGACCTCATCGTGATCACTGATTGCATTGTTGTGTTTTCGTTAGCAGAATACCATTATTAACTATTTTCCAATTGCACCAGTGAAGTAAAGTCGTGAGATTAAAGAATCGATCCTCTAATAATGAGAATTATCAAACTAATTTTATAATAATATTTCATTTATGGTGCTTAGTTAAAAAGGTCGGAGACTTCTATCGAAAATGTTTCTACGATGTTCTCGAGAAACACCAAATTAATTGATTTCTTTTTTAGCATATAATTCCTGACATCCATTTCGGGACAGCTTAGATGTAGCCGAGACGATAAAACAGCTGACAGATGATAAATGAATGCATCCAAGCAGCTCGCGGCCATCACGACGGAGGGGCAAGCACGCAACCAGCACTCCATGAAAGGCCCACGCATTAATTGATGATGTTACGGAGTTCCTTGATAACCTGAAGGATAATATTTACGTGCAGCTAAAACCCAAAGTTCCTCAATAATGTACGGATATTTGTATGGAATTTGGCGACTCGAATTTCTTCTCCATGCGGAATTGTACCATTTATATTAGGTAATTTTTCTCTAATGACAGACTGGATGAACCAAGCTCAAATTGTGTTCAAAGAGTCTATATAACTTTAAATATAGAAACTTTCAACGATGGGTTCAGAAACATACGCAATGAGGAATATATATATATATATATATATATATATATATATATATATATATATATATATATATATATATATATATATATATATATAAACGCAAATGTCTAAACAAAGGTAAACAATAGTCAACACTTCCGGTATCATATAGGTGTAACATGACAATAAAGATATTTTCATTATTCGAGATACCACATATTTAATACGCACTTAATTATTTCCGCCACATTTAAAAAAATAATTTTTTTTCCGTGAAGGGAACTTTCTTTTATGGAAGCGACGACAAATTCCTCTCCAACCCTAGCTCTTCTACCAGAAAATAAACATTACGATTCGCGCATTTTCGATTTCATGGAAACACCTTCGCAGTGAATTCCGCGCAGTAAAAAAAAGGAAAGCGAACCGTTAGGCAATTCGGCGGCGCCGATAAATACCACGAAATATAATATTCCGAAATCCCATAATATCTCGAGGGGATGAAATGGAGAAAAACCGATTCGAGACAAAAAATGTATCTGCGTATTTATTTTTAAAATTTCAATTCATCTCTCGGAGTTGATATGATGGAAAGGGACAAAACACAGCGAAAACGACTAAAGCGCGAAAAAACGGCCGATTCATTCCTTCTTCCTCGCATATTTATTCCCACTTCCTCCCTCTTCAAAAGACGCCCTCTCCCATTCCACCATATTCACGAAAGCAGCGACGGACGACTCAGTAGTCCCCCCTCAAACCCCTGTTCTTCCCCCCTCCCCCGCCTCGCTTCACATCCCCGCCTTCGTCCTTCTCCTGATCCTCTCCTCGCCTGCACGCCTCCCTCCACCACCCCAACCAACATCAGCATCCATTACTGCCTACACGCCCTCCGCTCCATCACCTCCAGCCCTCCCCCACACCCAAAAAAGTCCTCCGCATCCTACCTACCCCTACCACCATTCCACACCCAAAAAACGCAGGTTTAACTCGTCCTCTGTGTGGTTTCCTCCCAGTCCAAATGGAATAATAACGACTGCTCAGAGAGAGAGAGAGAGAGAGAGTAAGGGAGAAAGAGAGAGAAAGAGAGGTGAAGGGAGTGTAACGGAGGATTCAAAGGGGGAGTCGGAGGTAGCGCTGGGAGGTTGGTAGGGCTGGAATTGAAACGGGAGACTTCCGTGAGAAAGAGAGTGGGAGAGCAAAATGCGGGAAGAAGGAACAAATAATAAGTCGTTTTGAAGTGGAGGGGGAGGGAGGGGGGGAGGAGGACAAATCGATGGAATAAGGGGAGAGAGAATATAAAAGAGGGTGCGTTCTGAGGATTGGAGAGGGCGAGGAGGGAGTTGGAGGCAAAAGGGGAGAAAACGACGATTCGCGTGGGAAGCCTTGCGCGCGCCTGTGTGTGTGTATGCGTGTTTGTGAGTGGTGATGAGGAGGAGATGGAGAGAGAGAGAGAGAGAGAAGCGGGAGGTGGCGTAGAGAGAGGAGTGGGGGACGGAAGAGTATAGGGATTGACGTGGTCCGTGGGCAGATACAAATGGTCTTCATTTTCATGTTGATGGCGTCTTAGAGGAATGGCTGACGGGATGGGAGGGGTGAGAGAGAGGGCGGAGGAGAGAGGGGGAGGAGAGGGCGAGGAGAGGATGAGGAGGGCGGGGCGGACGTGGAACTCGGATTGGAGGGCGTGTTCGTGGTATGGGGAAGGTTTTTTTTTGGAAGGATACAAAAATAAAGAGGGAGCGAGGGTGGAAAGTGTGGGAGGATAAGAGATGGAAGAAGAGGGCGAATATCAGGCGCCATCATCTCGAGCGCAATGACAATGAGTTCGCCGAAATCTTCAAAGGGGGCGCGAGGCGTGGTCCTGCATTAAATGCAGCAGCGCGCCCACACGCGCGCGCAAGCAAGCAAGCAAAGCAGGCGCCGAACGAAACGAATTCTCACGTGACACGGGTGCCTTTGAGTGGAGAGAGATGAAGCAGATTCGAGTTGGGAGCCAAAAATATTTCACGCGCGGGCGGAGAGATTGATTTAAATTATCATCTTCATAAATATACATAGGATACGCCGGTTGGATGTAACGGCGGGTGGTAATTTAATTAAGCCGGATGCGTTCGCGGGTGATAAAGCGATAGCGAGTAATTCGGCGAAAGGTTTACGCGGATCAGTAAACACGCCGAGAGAACAAGCAGAGGTGTTCGTCGATAAAATGAAGAGAGTTATAAAGATATATAAAAACCCTCGGGACTACGTAAAAATAGAATGTCAATAAAGGATCGATCATTTCAGAGACAGAGGAAGCGATCTCATCGGGCACGATATAAACCCTTAAGCGATGACACGGCGGAAAAAGGTATCGTAAAACAATCTAAGAGATAGCGAGAAAGCGATTAAGATGGAAATCAAAGGAAAAGTTTTATTGCGGAGTGTAGTATAAGGCATGTACATATGAGATTTGATCTTCGGGGAAAGGGAATTTTGCAATGTTTGATACGTTTGGAAAATGGGCGTGGCGAGCACCATCAGTAAACGAAAGCTTTGTCTAGGGTTGTATATACAGAGGAACTTCCATAACTTGAGCGTCTATAAATCGAATTTTCCATAACTCGAGTGAATTAATTTAACCGGGTAAAATAGAAGTGAGAAAAACGCATTTCAATAAGTCGAATTTTCTATACCTCAAATATTTTTTGTTTTCCTTGAAGTTCGACTTATGAAAGTGTATATCTGCATAGTCACTGGGAACGATTTTCTGGAATTGACAAAACGCCGTAGATCTCATAGGGAAATTGGTGCTTATCACCATAACGGCCGTTTTCCCGAGTGAAAAATAAAGCTGGTAGTTATAAGAAAATTTGCTAATACAATAACAGATAAGTAAAGAGAATAAATAATCAAAAATCGATTTTTTATAGTAAAACCAAACGAATTTTCATGTTTCTCTCAGCAACATGAGTTAAAGATTGTGTTCCTAGTCATGAAATGCGAGCATCAGAGGGAGCGGCTTTGAGAAGGGCCGCTGTGAAAAAGAACTGAAAACACTAATCTTTGAGATTGCCAAAGGAGAGGAAGAGAGCGAACAGGAGATCGATTGGAGAAGGTAAGAGAGGAAGAATGAGGCTAGTGAGAATGGGAGTGGGAGCGAAAGTGAGAGGGTGAGAGGCGGTGAATAAAACAAATAAATTCGCTGAAGGGAGAGAGCAATTACGAAAGCGAACGGGGATTTTCGGAATGAGGGGAGGCGATGTGAGGGAGCGGCGGAAGGAAGTAAGGCGACGGGGGTGGAGACGGAGGAAGCGAAGGTGAGGGAAGAAAGGAGGGGGAGGAGAAAGGAGGAGGGAGAGAAAGGAGGGAGAGGAAAGGAGGGAGAGAAAAGGAGGGAGAGGAAAGGAGGGAGAGGAAAGGAGGAAGAGGAAAGGAGGAAGAGGAAAGGAGGAAGAGAAAAGGAGGGAGAGGAAAGGAGGGAGAGGAAAGGAGGGAGAGGAAAGGAGGGAGAGGAAAGGAGGGAGAGGAAAGGAGGGAGAGGAAAGTAGGGAGAGAAAGGAGGAAGAGGAAAGGAGGGAGAGGAAAGGAGGGAGAGCGATTGGAAAAAGGCGAGCGGAACAACAACACAACGATGGGTTGGGTGAAGAGACATATCTCGCGGGAAAGAAATATAGTATTTTTCGAGGGTTGAATTAAGGGGAGGAGGCTAGGAGAGGGCAAAGGAGGAGGCGAGAGAGGAGTCTCAAAATAAAGGGATAGGTAAGAAAGGCGCCAGGGAATTGGGAGAGAAGAGGGCGAGTGTCAAATCAGGCGGAAAACGCATTAAGGCCGTTAGCGATGGGTGAATAGGGAGAGGAGGGGGAAGGGAAGGGGGAGGAGGGGAGTTGGATTTAGATGGGAAAACAAGAGGGCTCGCCGAGGGAAGGGGCGAAGGAGAAATGGGAGGTCGTGCGGAGGAAGTCTTAAAGGAGGGGAGGGAGAAACGGGAAGAATGAAAATGGAGAAGAGAGTAGTATTTGAACATTTATGACGGCAAAAGTGGAAGGGCGGGAGTATTGATGGAGAGAGAGAGAGTGATAGAGGAAGGGAAGGAGAAGGAAATGAGGTGATGGGTTGAGTGGGAAGGAAGGTTTAGCCGATATGATATTACAAGAAAAAATTTCTCCTTCGAAACGGCTATTTTTGAGCATTATCCGAAACTTTCCTTGCGGAATGAGGTGGGTATACAAGCAGTGGAGACATTGAAAGCGTGCCAAAACGCTTAAAAAGTTCTCCCTCTCTCTCTCATGGACATCGTTTAGTGCGTTCGCTCATGTGGGGCCACAGAGTCTTTAGAAGGCATTCGAAACTTTTGGATAAAATATTATTGTGGACTTCGTTTTTAAAGAGGACTATTTGTCTCACGCATCAGATTGGCAAAGTAAGTCGGAGTTATCCATACTAATGCAGCGATGAGCAAATCTAAAAATAAAATGTTGACATCCGAATGACTTCCTTTTTCACGCGAACGGTTTCTTCTATCTGGTAATAGTACGATATATTTGTAGCGGACTAACTTGATGAAGTTAGCAGAGGATGACAGAAGAAGAATCGCTTTCCATAGCAATGCTAACATATGAGCCCGCTAATTTCAAATCAGGCGACAGCCATCGACCCGACAGTCATTGAACAAATAAACCTCTATTCGTGGTAATCATCAAAGAGAACAGTCAACGACAGAAAAAGATAAAAATGAAGAGTAATTTTGAGGAGTGACCGATTTTCCTATACACACACACACACACATACATACATACATATATATATATATATATATATATATATATATATATATATACAATTTAGCGGTAACGCAAATACCCATACCCATTAAAATTATTAACAGTTTCTCCAGCTTTAATGCACATGTTCAAAGAAAAATTAGAAACGATTAAAAGAGGATAAATTAAACAGAACTATCTTAAAAACTTCAGGAGTCAGCAGTTTAAAATAAAACTTTAAATGCTTCTATCAGATAAACTTTCCAAGCTAGAATTATCCCTCGCCGCCTGTATTCAAATGTTCAAAATATGCCGGGTGATATATCCAGCATACTAACCGGTAACGGTAAATAAGGCGTCTCAAAAGAACCAATAATGTGATGAACTAATTATGTCAAGAATAAAAGTTAGAGGAAAAGATATTGAGCATCACCTATCCATGAAATGTGAACAAGTTTAAGGAAATGCAAAAACAAGGTACGAATCCGAACCACCCATCGTATAATACCGACAGACCGGAAGTGAACTCAGCTGTCCGTTCGTATTCGATATTTGACCGTTCACGAATGCGATCCGTCTCGGGCGCCGCTATTTGCATTTCATAAATGAATTCATCGCACCCTAATTATCCCGGGGTCATTCTCGGTTCAACAGCGAGCGGAAGGGGAGTGCATCGACCCATATAAATCAACAAACACTCCAGCAATATTGCACGTAAACATTTACGCACGATACGCCCTAAAAAACAGGATATTTCGAATGAAAAACCAACGAACAGACGGTTGGATAAAATTGTGTAGTTCAAGAAAACCCCACCAGGAGACAACGAAAATCGCTTTTAAAAAGCAACGCAGTCACTCGTATGTATAAAGCCTCTAATGCAGTGGTTCCCTAACTATTTCATCTCACGAACCTCTTTCATAAAAATTCAAATCTCGCGAAACCCCTCTTAAAAATAAATATTTTAAAGGATTATATTCCTTACCTGAATATCAGTGACGTAGCCAAGGGGAGTGTCTACGTGTTTAAACAACCCCATTCAGATATGGAAATTAAAATATATACTACAATTTTGTGTGTAAATTACATTTAAACAAAAAATAATTAAACATTCCTTATTAAAATATTGTCCTATAGTACTGCGTCGTAGAATTCAAGTTTAGGCACTTAGAATTACACTTTGCTTTAATAATGTAGCTAACCATTCGCTCAACAACTTGTGTTACTATATAATCAAAGCAAAATATCGCGTCAAAGTAACGACAGCCTTGGACAGGTAAATGAGGTGATAATGCGTTTGTCGTTATAGTTAAAATTTCACGTCGTTAAAAAAACTTGAAAAATCCTGCGTCTTGAGTCTAAAAACAATTTCACGCAAATTCGTCAAGGATTCGATTTATTTCTTCGACAAAAATAAATGTTGTTAATTTACGCGTCGTACAAGCTTCTGTCTCAACTAGGTTGTTTTAAGAAATCTTAAAATGAAAACTAAATATATTCTACAATCAATCCTATGTTGCACAAATGAAGGAAAGACATTTTGAATTGAACCTGCCCCGTCACTGTAGACAATGATCAACATAAACTGTGCAATGAAATACGCTGTGCAAACGCCATTAAGGATTTTATTCCGCGAACCCCGATTCTTCTCGCAAACCTCTAGAGGGTTCGCGAACCACAGTTTGGGAACCTCTGCTGTAGTGCCTGGTCGATCGCTCACTATTACCTACAAACAATTAAGCACTTCCATATAGGACAGTAATGTACAAATTGTCACATTAGCACCTCATACAGCCCGGATATTTCAAAAGTTATAGTTTTCCAGTTGTTTTAATGCCCAGCTATAAATAAGGAAAAATGAAAACATCATCTCCATTATCAATATAAATGATTCAAGCGTGGATATCGCGGAGGTATTCAGAAAACGTAATTCGAAACGCTCACGCACACAAACACACGAAATGCTAACGCCATTTCTTTTTTCTTATTTTTTCGTGTTCCTCAAGGTTCGCTGCCGTCGCCAAAACAAGTATCATACAAATCAAGCCATTTCGTCGGATTTGGCGGAAAAGCAGAGAAGGAGTGTGGAATGAGGAAGAGAGAGAGAGCGGAAAAAGAGAGGGAAGTCACCTGAAAGAGATCTGCTATTTTTCCATACATGTAAAAATCCTCCGCGACTATGTTCCTATCCGAAAATGCGAAACGAATGGGAGAGAAGCTCTCTCTCTCTCTATTTCTCTCCCCAACCGCCGCCATTCCCGAAATGATCGCTCCCCTCCCTCCCTTCACCCCTCCCTTCATCCATCCACCTCCTCCCTTCCTCCACCCACCTCCTCCCTCCCCCTTTTGCCCCTGGCGATATACCGCCCGTCCCGTCGAGCGGCTATGCGGAGTTGGACAATTGACATGGGGGCGGACGGCGCAGACACTAGCAAAAGCCGAAGAACTCATATACTGTCGGCGGCTTCTCTCGCCGCCTCCGCGGAATACGAAAATTGGCGGATCGGGAAGCGGTGGGATGGGAGAGCGAGAGGGGTGGGGCACGTGGGAGAGCAAAAAGGGTGCGGGGTGGGATAAGGGGAGAGAGGAGTTTATTGAGAGAGGGGCCTTGAGATACTGACAACGCGGCTGGTTTGAACATAAAGAAAGGAGGCTGCGAAACGGCGGGGGAAGGAGAGAGGGTTGCGAGAAAGAGCATACTAGAAGTGAAGCATGGAAATATTCAAGATTGCTTCTTGTGTCAATGCGTGGATGTACATACGAGTACTACCTATATAAACATCTTGTCCGATTAAATACAATACCTGTCTATATATTTAACTTATAAGCTCAGACATACATAAATGCAGAACATGCTGTATTATTATTTTTTAGTTTTATTTATTCTTTGGATGTAAAACACCGAATCCGCACGACTTGGAAATTAACTCGTTGTATTTTTGTTGCCTTTCGAATGGGGAAAACAACTCTGAAAGTAGTGAAGCAGCTAAGAAAGTGTTTATTGGGCATTAGCTGGCCAATCCTTGGCGAGGTTAAAACTATGGCATTCAAATCGAAAATTACAAATATGCTATTTTAAAATATATCATATAAACTCCAAGTCAATTAAATTAGATTCTCATAATAATTAAATATAAATGTATCGTGTAAATTCGTTAGACTCTTCGTTATAGCTTTAAATTAAGTGGTTTGATTTTTTCTTAAAACAATACAATGAATAAAAAGTAACAATTCTGCGTATTTCTTAACGACGTTTCTAAAATATTGTATACTTTGATCAATTTGATAAAAACCAACCACTTTGTGAAAGATTTGATTTCCAGAAAGTGAATTTTAACTAAACAAATCTAATAGCATAGCAGAATTGTATATTACAGAAAGGACACAGTAATTATACATCTCCGTAAATATTATACAAATACCTGCAAGGAATAACACTTTAGTCGCCAATAACGGTCGGGAAATTTCTAATAGTTTGAAGGTATACTTCTGTGTATATCTTTGTATTTTTATTAAAGATAAAATATGAAAAGAAATAAAATGTGGTACGTACATAAAATATTGTATAAAAGAGACCGTGTGCTGGACTATGCCGTAGCAATATATTTTACACGTCCCTAACTAAATAGAAACAAAAAATTCTCCATATTTAAACATATCTTTATCCGAACTATGTTACTATTATATTAAAATTCGTCAAACATATATTCACTTCGAAAAACATCTGAAAGCCGCTTGAAATCCGAAATGATTTATTAACTGAAAAGTAGAAACAAAAGCTTTCGACCGCAATCTTAGAAGTATATAAACGCAGAATGGATTGAAAAAAGACTTTTCTTTCCTCGGGTTTTGATCCAAAAATGTTGCAACCACACAACGCGATGAGCACGAGACTCCTTAATTGGATTGTATTATCCACGAATTCAAACTCTTATATACGCAAATCCCTGATCGCAAGATCACGCCGAAGATGCGTAAAAATGCGAGAGAGGGAGAGAGAGATTGGGAGCTAGGGATAAAGGACAAAAAAAAGTGCGGATGGCGAAGCCAATCAAAAGATTCCTGTCCTGTCACGCGAAGATTCAGATTTTAACGAAACCAAGAGATCCGAATATGTAGCCATCTACATATAAATCCTCGCGGGACAAGATGTCCTCAAAACAACGATACCGGCGACCCCATATAAAGCTCTCTCTCTATCCTTCCTCCTTCTCTCTCTTTCCTTCCTCCCTCTCTTTCTATCTCCCTCTCTCTCTCTCGAAGTAGAATAGAGAACATGGTCGCGGCGGAGAATTTCTGAACTCTCGACTAAAAACCGACCCCGATAACCCACCCCCGAACCCTTTTCGCAGCCCTTCCCCCTCGCTCTCCCATGCCCACCACTCCTCTGCCGCCGAAGACAGAGAATAGACGAGAAGAGAATGACAGGACAAGGGGCTCGGAAGAGCTCCCCCTTCCCCCTCACACCGCCTCCCCCGGAAGGAGGGAGGTCCTCCTCCTCCCGCGGCCAACTATATCTCCGCGTCGCAGAGAGAAAAACCGTGGCTATGCAGTCAGAGGCCGCTCCTCTGCCCCTTCGAGTAAGCGGCTCACGCACACAAAGTGGCCGAGATATCGGGGGTCGAGGGAGGGGAGGGGGCACGGCGGGGGCAGGGCGGGGGCACGGTGGGGGCCGGGCAGGGCGGGGGCACGGTGGGGGCCGGGCGGGACGCGCGCCGCGCCTCCTCATCCTCCTCTGCGACACTCAAAAACGGCCGCGCGGCGCGGTTATCATGGCGAAGGAAGGTAAGGAGGGGCAGCAGACGAGCGGGAGAGGCACGTAAGAGAGAGAGAGCGCGCGGGACATCAATCTTCGTAATGTGACAATAACCTCTTGATTCGGCAGTCCGCCCGCATTCCTCGGGGAAGATATAAATCGCGGTAAGCGGCGTGGATAGTCGGCGGCTAGCTCCCTTTTGGATGACGAGGGAAGAGACGTCGCTCGGATGAGAGCGGTTCTAATTTTTCTCTTCTGGAGGACGCTATTCCGTCGACGGACCGACGCCTCTCTCTCCACCCTTCCTTCTCCACCCGCCCCCCTTCCCGCCCTCCTCCTCCCACTCTCTCTCTTCTTCACAGCCGACGGTTTCTTAAGACGGCGGAGATTCCATTCAGAGGGACAAAGAGAAAGAAAGACCCACGGATGAATTTAAGTCCCAACGGCGATTGTGTATTGTTTTTTCCTCCCAGCCTTCGCGGCAGTAACTTTTTCTTCCTTGGCTTCGGTTGATTGACTCATTTCATTCTCGAGAATTTGGTGGAGAGAGAGAGAGAGAGAGAACGGCGGGGGAGGAGATTTCGCCATCGGGGGCGGAGATAAATGAAAAAATCCATTTATGGATGTAGTAGGAAAAGGGTTTTCATTTCTGGCACGGTGAAACAAGACGAAGGGACGGACGTAATTAAATGAGATTTATATTTATGTATCTGTTTTGACGTCCTCGCATCTGGTGTAGAAAAGGGAATTGATACAGATTTTAAGAAAGGAAGACGCAAAAAAGGGCAATTTTCGTCCCGTGCGTACGATGGACGTCTTGAGTTAAGTAACATATGCGAGGTTCGGGTGGAGGGGGGCTCGAAGAGCCGCTTGAAAAGGATAAGTCACTGTCAATCACTCGATTCCTAAGCACGTCCGCAACTCGCGGAGGCGTTGATAGATGGGTCTGCCGCAGGTGGATGGATTATTCCCGACCGTACCCCGTTTTTATTACCGCGGAAAGACTTGGACGCCCAATTAGTGCCTTATTCGGGGAAATTGAGAGAGAGAGATGAAGTTGCATGGTGATTGTGCAAAAACCTAACGTCAGCCACGAGATCATCTCGGTCCTTGGAGAACCAAATGTCTCTTCTTCGGCTCTTCCGATTCCCCGACAGCAGGACTCGAAGATTTTTTGCGGGAAGGGAATTCATTCCGTCGAATCCTCCTCCTAACCCTCCAAAGCGATATCTTATGTTTCGCATGCGAAACATCTTAGTTGTTTTCCGTGGACAGATAGTAAGGAGAGAATGCACCAAATCTCGCGAGAGTTATTTGTTCCGAATGTCACGGAGCAAAAGTTTTGAGCGAGCCAAGTATAGATGGATTTTTGCGTTCGTATAAATTCACAGTCTTATGCATCACCAAAAAGACGTTTTGTATACTCGGGTCTCCCTTTATTCGAATTCGTTTTGTGCACCTCATTTATAATAGAAATTCGCTTTATGCGAGAAATATTCGATCTTATGCGAAGAGGCGCGCAACGCTGCATTGCAGTGATGCGAGTTAAGATTTGTGGGAGGGATAGATAAGCTTTATCAGACAGGTATTTTTTATAAGGCAACCCTCGCATCAATGGAGACCGGAGTTTATCTCAACAAACAAAAATTTGAAATAACGAAGCTTTGAAATTTATTTTTAAAAACTATGGACGGCAGCGTCTGGTAAATAAATATACGCATTTTCATTAAACAACGTTTAAAAATGAAAGTTACTATAAAAACAATCATTCGACAAATGAAACAATCTGTTCTTTTGGAAGTCAGATTATTCGTTTACTTTAGTTTAAGCGTTTAATGGCTGCACGCGCTGGCATAATACGGCGATGTCGACGACTTCACATTCATTCTGCTTTAATACAGTCGGACGCCGAGTTACTTACGTTCCTGGAAAGCGCCGTGTAAATGGAAACCGCGTAACTCGAGGCAATAATAATAATTCTATATAAAATAGGTGAATAGGGACATGGGACAAGTTTTTATAATAAAAGAGTAATTAAACACAAAATTAAGTAATTCATTGTATTTATTCACAAATTAATTCTACAAAACCGAAGAAAACATTCTGAAACGGGTGAATTAGTCTGCTACGATATTTCAATGGAAGTGTATCCGCTCGGCAAGTGGAAGACGCGGGTTCGATCCCCGGTCATAGCAAAATTTTTCTCCCGACTTCAAATTATTCCCATTCCCTTAACTTATTTCAGTTTCATCTTTCGGTCCAATTGAATTGCGCACTCACTTGGACAAAACATCACCAGACGTTAGAAAGGCCAACAGTCTCGTTGCTGAGAAACGACTGAGTAGGATTTTGGCTGTGTGGGCGGTAGAATTGGTCTGCGCGGCAAATGAAAAGCGCTTACCGCGTCAACGTAAAGGACGTGAACCAGCGTAACTCGAAGCCGTGTAACTCGGGATCCAACTGTATCCTTTAATAAACTTAAAAACGCACAAGTGAGCCCAAAATGAATTCCAATCCCGTATCGTGTCGCGTATAGGATAAAGAAAGAGGACGCCGAGAAAGAAAGAGACTCCGACGACCACCTGTTCCTCCCCCTCGGATCACACATCCTGTTCGCCGCATTGGCGACTATCAGGAACACCAGAGTCAACTAATATCGCCCAAAAAAATGAACATGGAAATAAAGCCTTTCGTCTTAATGGAATCTAGGAGTGGTGCCTCGATGGTGTCTAGCGTGCCGAGAGGTGAGGGGGATGGAGGAAGGCGGGAGGAGGAGGAAGGGGTGGCGGGGAGGAAAGGAGACTGAGAGCCTGTCGAACAAATATTGGGTTTCCGGGAAGCGAGAGCCGTCCCGAGAGCATTCCCGCTCCCTCTGTGATCGCGGGGATAATGGAGGAGGCAAGCACTCCCTCTTGTGGCGAGGAGTGTCGCTAACGAGCGTCACTCAAAGGCGTGGCGTTTGAAGCTCGTCATCTGTTTTCTTTTTCGATCTCCCCTCCACCTTCGAAGGAGCTAACGCACGTGCGCCGCCGGCGCGTCGGGGGCAGTTAAAGAAGAGGCGGCGGAGGCAAAAGGGGCAGGAGCAGCGGCTGAGACAGAAGAGGCGGAGGCAGCGGCGGAGACAGAAGGGGAGGGGTGGCAGAAGGGGTTGGGGGCGACGATACGTATCGCCTTCCCATCCCACACCATTACACGCGGAGGCTCATGCCCCCTTCCCCGTCTCCCCTCCTCCCCGTCTCCTCTCCTCCCCCTCCCTCATCACCCTTGTTTCATCCCCCTCCCCTCATCCCCCTCCCTTCCAGAAACGAAGCTTTCGAAGATGAGCAGCGCAAGACGAGGACGAAGGAGGCCTTCTTCCTTATTAATAGCTTTAAACTGATTCTTCCATAAATTTTTGCTACAGGGACAGTACTAGTTCGAAAAACATCCGATGAGAAGCGTTCGTCACGAATTAACCTTTATCTCCGAAACTTCTCACTCGGTGAATTTTAATCGCGTCAAACGGATTCCGAAAAGCTGCCGTAAACATCTGCCAAGAGATAATTAAAAAGGGAAGAAGATCAAGATACGAACGGAAACAAAAGCAATGGACGTGTTTTTCACTAACTCTTTCGATAGTACGATTTTAAAATTTAAACGATTTGTAAATTACACTGATCCTTTTATACATACCAGACGTGGTCAAACCGCGGCTTGCGAGCCGCATGCGGCTCTTTTATCCTAGTAGCTCTTTTAAATTTCCATTCAGTGGCGGGTCAACGTTTTTCTCTCCAGAACACAATGACCTAGTGTGACTCGAGATGTGTTTGGGATGCCTAATGGACAGTCATATCCAAATTGCTTCGGATACAGGTTGTTTTACTGTTCGTAAATATTATATGAGCGCAGAATGTGTCATGCGGCTCTCGAACTTCTGAAAATCATCGTAGGTTTGGCCACCCCTGATATATACAGTGAGCTGTTAACAGACTGAAGGCTATAATAATGTTACTAAATGATTGCCGTCTCAGAAAAATTATCACCAGAGATGAATTTTTCGTCGGAAAAAATAGCTTCAAACAATAACATACCGGCGAATTTACAGGCGCCTGAGACGAATTTTTCGCATTGCTTTCGTTTGGACCCGATTCTTAAACAAGTGAGGAATGGTCTACATCAGGGGTCCCCAAACTCTTTGAGAGGAGGGCCACATAAGAATACTGAAAGTGCTAGGCGGGCCGGATCTACAAAAAGACATTTTTCCTATATTATTTGTAACATATATAGTTAAACATGAATAAATAAAAGAAAATTTTAAAAGGAAATAACAGAAAGCGAAGAAGTCAGCTAAATATGCGCAACAATAATTACACATGGATAAGTGAAGGTTTTTTCGTAAGGAAATAGGCAATGGAAATCAAAAATATTTTTTTCTTTATTTACATATACAGCTTATAGCTATAATTAAGCATAAAAACTGTAATTAAACATGAATAAATTTGAGTTTTTCTTAATAAAATAATGGGAACCAAGGAAGTCAGAAATATATACGCCACAACAATTAAGCACGAATGAATGTAAGAATTTTTTAACTAAATCAAAAAATACCTCAAGAATCAAAGTTGACCAATGACCAAGTATTGAAAAAGTATTAATGTGAACAATGCCCCTGCTTTGTTGATGTCTGAATTACTTTATCAATATTTGGTGTCAAGTTCGAAACATGAATTTTTAAAATATCTTTCAAATGGTTATCAGTTAATTTTGAGCGTTTTTTCGATTTAATATATTTCATTCTGGAGAATGACTGCTCGCAAATATAAGTCCTTCCGAATATGGAGATCATTTTCCTTGCAAAATTCTTAATATTGCTATAATTACTTTCTGGCAACAAAGAATAAAACTTAATTAAGTTTTCATTTTTAAATAATGATTTCAGTGTATTATCTGGATGAAAATCTATTAACTCTAATTGAATATTAGCGTCAACGTCACCAACAACAACATCAAAGGGATTTTGAAACAAAATAAAGGATTTTTTGTCTTTGTAAAAATCATTAAAGCGCTTATTTAGTTCATTTTGTAACAGAATAATTTTGTCAACACAAAGTTTAACACAAAAATTAGATGCAGTCGACATATTTTTCCACAAATAATCACAGCACTAAAAATGTGAGAAAATATTTTGTTGTATCTGTTTCTTGAAAAGTTTCTGTTTTGTTGGGAATGTATTAAGATCAGAAAAGAGTTCACGCACAAGTTATCCATTTCCTTGTAGTTTTACATTGAGGCAATTGAGATGTTCAGTTATATCGGTTAAAAAATGCAAGATTCTACAACCAAGCGGGTTCAGAAATTTCTGGTACGGGTTTCAATTTTTCCCTCCTAAATATGTCAATTTCATTTCGAAGCTCAAAAAAACGTTTCAACACTTTGCCACGACTTAACCACCGTACTTAACTGTGGTACAGCAAGCAAATCAGTGTATTCAGATTCAATATCTTTTAGAAAACTTTTAAACTGACGATGATTCAATCAAGCTTTTCTTATATAATTTACTGTAGAAACAACAGTAGACATTACAGACTTTAAATCAAGAACTTTTCCGCATAGTGACTGCTTATGAATGATGCAATGTAACTGCATTGGTTTCTGGATACTTTTACTTTCAAATAATTTGTTAATGCGTCCAATTAATCCAACATTAGAACCGACCATGTTTCTTGCGCCATCTGTAGTCACACAAGTAAGCATTTCCCAATTCAATTCTAGTTCATCAATTGTTTCTGATACACTCAAAAATATATTTTCACCGGTGGTAGTGTCCTTCAAACTCTTCAATGCTGCTAGTTCTTTGGTTACCTCAAATTCTGATTAATTCCACGAATGAAAATAAGTAACTGAGCAGTATGGCTCACATCTTCGCTTTCATCAATTGTCAGTGAAAAATTAGTAAAATTACTTGCCTTTTCTTTAAGCTGTAAACATATATCTAATCTAATGACATACCTCTTCAGCCATTGCTAGAACACATTTTTAACAAATTCGCCATGAGTAAACGGTCTACCTTCTTCGGCGATGATTTTAGCAATACGGTAACTGGATCGGACTGAGGCAATATTTTAATTCGTAAACTTTTTAAACATGTTTTGTTGATTTGCCAAGCTCTCTTTGAGTTCTTGTAGCGATTTCTCACGTAATTCTCCTTTCAATCTGTAGTACTTCTCACTATTTTTGGTAATATAATGTCTTTTCAAGTTGTACTCTTTGAACACTACTACAGATTCTTTACAAATAAGGCACAAACACTTGTCTTTGAACTGCACAAAGAAATAATGAATTGTTCATTGAAGACCCGACATTCTCTTCATTGACATTGACATATTTATTAAAGTATGGGGATAAAGAAATAAATTATTTTATATAAACATCACATTTACTTATGCATCCACACACCTATGAAGTATCTTTACTCCGTGGATGCAGCACAGCACAGTATATACAATATCCGCTACTGCAGAAACGATACCAAGTCAGAAATTATGACAGTCAAGAAGTTCTTCTCCACTGATTGATGTAAATTCACTAATGTACTAACGTAAATAAACTTGCAATATTATTCAAGCTTGTTGCATTCGAGATGAATAAAACATTAAAATAAACTATGGCGAAATGTCACAACGACAAAAATCGATAGATCAGATTGCGCTGTACACTGCGCGCGCGCGATACAATAGTCGCGTTCAGATATTCCTCATGGAAGGAGAATAGGAAACGAAGCTTCGGTTTTTCCAAAATATGTGTAGATGTCTCTGAAGATAGTACCCGCAGCGACTCTAGCGGTCAATAGGATTCGAGAAAGTAAACTTGAAAGGCATACAACGATCGTAAAGTCTGTAACCAACCCACCAAAGTACTGCTGTTATGATTAAACACGCTCCCAATACTTCCGCCGCCCGTGTAAGATGGTATGTAAGTATGTATATATTTGTGTACCGCATGCAGAAGCATCATAATTTCGGTATTCGTTATAGGAATGAAGAAAAATATTATTTTTTCATCAAAGCCTCCGCGGGCCGGATAAAAACCTTTCGCGGGCCGGATCCAGCCCGCGGGCCGTAGTTTGGGGACCCCTGATCTACATGATGAATATTTCTAAATGCTAATTAGCGGACTATTATTTAGATTGGCTGACAGCAACCGAACGCTCCGAATAGCATTACGCAACAAAGTATTAAAACAAGAGCAAACACGGGGAAGCTAATGTTCCGTGTGAAAGAGGAGAAACCCGTATTTTGAAGAACCCTTTTGGCAGCCAGGTAAGTCTCCGCTCAACCATTCTCTCTGTGGCGACGCCGAGATCCCTTCGAGTCATTTTTCACGTAGAGAACGTCAAAGCGGAGCATTGTTTCTCTTGGAAATCCGCAGAGGGAGGCGGCGTCGCCACCCCCACCCTTCACTACCTTCCCCTCACCCCTCCTTCCTTCTCTCCCCTCATACCTCCTTCCTTCTCACCCCACACCCCTCCTTCCTTCTCTCCCCTCACGCCTCCTTCCTTCTCTCCCCTCACCACTCCTTCCTTCTCACCCCTCCTTCCCTCTCTCCCCTCACCCCTCCTTCCTTCCCTCCCTTCACCCCTCCTTCCTTCTCTCCCCCTACCCCTCCTTCCTTCCCTCCCCTCACTCCTCCTTCCTTCTCTCCCCCTACCCCTCCTTCCTTCTCTCCCCTCACCCCTCCTTCCTTCTCTCCCCTCACCCCTCCTTCCTTCCCTCCCCTCACCCCTCCTTCCTTCCCTCCCCTCACCCCTCCTTCCTTCCCTCCCCTCACCCCTCCTTCCTTCCCTCCCCTCACCCCCTCCTTCCTTTCCTCCCCTCACCCCTCCTTCCTTCTCACCCTCCCAATCCCTTCCCCACGCTTCATAAATCATACACGGCGGATAGATCCCTAACGCGCAGCCGACTACACGAAAGTTTTTGGGTGACCAACAAAAGCTACTTCCACTTCTCGAGCAATAGGAACGCCATCGGACCGTGTGCTCTCGATCCTGATTTATGGTGGTTCTTCTAGAAGGAGGAATCGACGTTACCGGGAAAGAGCTCCGAAGTAAATAAACGCCCTCGAGAACGAATATGTGAACGCGTAAATCCGTCAGCGCGAGTACTTTTGGTTTTAAGGTTTATTAGCGATAAACTTTTCCCATTCTGAGGAGGATTCCTTCGGCCCAGTCACTTAATTCTCTTCCTTCTTATCCGCGAGACTCGTTCTCTGGGCTGTTCTGGGAAAGACAACATGGCGCCGATTCTATGGCAAAGGCGATTTCTTTTCTTTTCTGCAATTATGTTATCGAAACAAAAATATGACGGCAAAGACCTTCGGAAAAATATGGAGTGTCTAAGGTGGTTTTGTACGTGTAAATGAATTTCCGTAGCGTAACAGAAGCAGGAATAGGTTTGACAGGGTGCAAACCAAGTTTAAGAACCCTTTATAAAGATTCAAAATTTTCAAGCCTTGGACTTCTTCTCGAAACAAAAATCTTTTACGCTGCCTAGAAAATGTAACTGGCAATCTATTTTAGTTTAATTAATTATTTCATTAGACCAATAACACAGAACATTTTATTGGGGTGGCGGAGTGGTTAGAGCGTTGGCCTTCCACGCAGCGGTCCCAGGTTCTAATCCGGCGGAGGTCGGATTTTTCAATCTGGAATCGTCCCGTGTGTGTGATTTGAGGAGAACGCGCAAGTCAGCGCTCCGTCCTTCGGAAGGGACGTTAAGTAGTTGGCTCCCTTGTGCTCTTCGTTAAGAGTAGGCTAATGCCGGCACCGGGTTTCTCTCCCTTGTGAGTGTGTTCGGTGTGTAAGGAGTAATGGCTATGACAGGGGTGGCCTAACCTACTTGCCCTCGGAGCCGCATACGATGATTTTCACATGTTTGAGATCCGCATGACACATTCTACGCTCATAAAGTTAAGAACAGTAAAACATAACCTGTATCCAAAGCAATTCGGATATAATGCATGTCCATTAGGCATACCAAACACGTCTCGAGTCACACTATGGCATTGTGTCCTGTAGAGAAAAACGATGACACGCCTCTGCATGGAAATTTAAAAGAGCCGCATACTAGGATAAAAGAGCCGCGGTTTGGCCACGTCTGGGCTACAATAATCCAAGAGGTGGATTAGCCAGAAAATCCATAAAACAAAAAACAGAATTTTATTGAACTACATAATTCCTTTTTAAAACAACACTATATGTAGAATTTTTTTATGTATATCCCGCCAACTTACGTAAAGAAATTAAATCGAGGGTTCAATCTGTAAAGATGGAAATTCAAGGCAGATGTAAGATCGTCTTAAGTGTGCATGAATGACTTCACTTCGACAGTTTTTAGAAGAAGGCGAAATGACCTACAAACATGAATATTTTTCAATTGCGCGAAATGCATTAATTTTATACAAAATAGCAGGGATTGTTAGAGAAATTTTGGTTCAATGTACACACTGCCATACACCAGACTTTTGAATTGCTAGGTTCTATATTGATATAAATGTAACAAGTATTAGCCAAAACTCAGATCCTGGCATTTAATGTTGAAACAATTTGAATCTATTCCCTTAGAAATATTTCAGTAGTAAAAAATAATCATATTTAGTTTAAGTTATGAATCGACAATAGCTAAAATGATATTATAAGCTACTTTGAAAAATAATTTCGGCAAGAATCTAAACACTGCGTAAAAGTTATAGTCACAATTCAACGCAAATCTCTTGTCACTTCCTAAATCACATAGCAGTTTCCAAAGAAACATTCGAAGACATTGCTCTTCTTCGGCCCACGGCGTAAGTTTTCCCTTTCTCACTTTCCCTCTCTTCCTACTAATCAAAGTCAAAACCCCCTTGCCAAACAAACCTTCCGTTGCCTTGGTAACAGTTCCCTCCCCGCCTCGCGGATTATGAGAGCCTTGTGCAGATCTTTCTCCCACTCCATCTCTCTCTCTCTCCTCCCCTTCCCCTCTCTTGCTCTTTCCTCCTCCCTCCCTCCGACTCTCTCTCTCTCCCTCCCTCCCTCCCTTTCGAAAGACGCCGAGGCTCAAAGGAGGTTGAGGGTGGAGGGGGAGCATGTCGGTGGAGGCAGAATATTCCAGAGAGGCCGGAGGAGGAGAGGCCGGAGGTGGAGGAGAGGCCGGAGGAGGAGAGGCCGGAGGAGGAGGAGAGGCCGGAGGAGGAGGAGAGGGCGGAGGAGGAGGAGAGGGCGGAGGAGGAAGAGAGGCCGGAGGAGGAGAAGAGGTCGGAGGAAGAGGAAGCAGGAGAAAACTTTTCGGCGATCAAGCGCATATGCTGAGTCATTAACGATGTGACGGTATAGTAACAATTTATAAATATATCGTCCTATGTATAATTCACGGATAAAAATTCAAATAAAAATTAAATACTGGCGTTATTTAAACAATGTTCTAAGCAGCAAAAAAAATTGCTTCTGATCCACCGCTTTCGGTCTTTTTGGAATCTAACAATAATAAAAGGCTACTTCTGTCCCTTTGTGGATCCCTCTGTCACGCTATAAAAGTGCGAATAACTCGATAATGGAACGAGATTCGTTTTTTATATTTGGCAGGAATGATCGATTCACATATTGTAAGATGACGACGAAAATAAATCTCGAAAAAAGTCCTTGGTTCGACTCCGAGGTAAGCATTTCCATTTCCCATATGATAACTCGTAAAAATCGACTTTTCGACTTGCAGGTTTTTATTCTTTTTGAGATATAAATTAGAAAGAATTAACCTATAATCTCCGGATCTAGCCCAATTTAAATAAAAAACTATGAAGTTTCTTATTCTCTTCATCTATTCCCGCCTACAGTTCGAAATTCTTCATGTTATACGTTTAATACGCATATTTTGGGGAAATCTCGCCATTTTAACGGATGTTGCCATGCCAACCCATTACGTTGTTAAACCTCGAAATCCTAATGTTATTTCAATCCTTATGGGTGAAAGCGTGCTTTGAATGCTCTTACAATTAGTAACAACCTATGTAAACAACATTCGTTGCGTTATTTACGAGAAGAAGTACATTTGAATGAAGAATATTAATTCGCATATTAAAATTAGGTACTCAAAATCATCGTAGGAGTTCGTAACTTGAAACAACGAACGCCTATAAGAACGAAAGTTTGTTTTCTTGTCATCCAAAGAAAGTCAAGGCATATTTATGTTCATTTTTTATTTCACAAAAACCTTTCCCGTTGAATTTCAACGGGCATCTCCCTAGTGTATAATAATAAAAGTGAACATGGGACGGGATCACAAGTTTTCAAAGAACTCGTCGTCGAAAAATACCACTTTAGGTTATCGAGAAATTATTTGCAACAATAACAACACCGATAAAAAATAGAAGGTATGACGATCGAATGTGTCAACATGTCGCTCCCCAGCCATTTCTTCAATTACGATGAAAAGTCTTGAATTTACGATTGGTCCGACGTCGACCGTCAGATACCTCGGCTGCTATGCGTCCAGCGGAAATAATATTTTACGCACATACCATTCGATTGTCCCGCCATGAATTAGAGGCCCGTCAAACCGAGTTCCGCCGAGAAGATCCGAGATCGAGCAGCAGCCTCTATTGTTCAAATCCATAAGAGGCCTTTGGAAAAATGCAGCGTTTCCATTCAAACAAAGACAACTCCATCGGCGCCCCGCGAGAGTATGTCCAACCGAACACGTAGCAGCTGGACGGTCTTAAGCGAACGAGGCGCTCGCCATATGCACCTCCGCCATGAGGAGGGGTACCCAATTATAGGGTTCGCGCCGCGCATTTGAGATGAGCACGTAGCAGGATAGATGAATCGAATAGATGAGAAGCGAAAGACACGGCGAGAGAGAGAGAGTCGCCGGAACACGTGACGAGCATCGGACGACGGATTTGGGGAAAGGGAGTTATTGTTCGAGGGACTGAAGGCGGGCGAATAGGAACGGGAAGAGGGAGAGAAAGGGAGAGAGAGAGAGAAAGGGAGAGAGAGAAAGGGAGAGAGAAAGAGAGGGAGAGAGAGAAAGAGAGGGAGAGAGAGAAAGGGAGAGAGAAAGGGAGAGAGAGAAAGGGAGAGAGAAAGAGAGGGAGAGAGAGAGAGAAAGGAAATGAGAGAGAAAGGGAGAGAGAGAGAGAGAAAGGGAGAGAGAAAAAGGGAAGACGGAGTGAAAGGGCATCGCGGCTGGAAGAAGGGTAGATTTATTGTAGATGTGAACATGTTAACGTCTTCAAATCAAGCACTATAAAACCATTGTTCTCTGGGCCACTTTGTCAATAACACACTATATCTCTCAGCCCCTTCTCCAGCAAGGTCAACCAAGTTTTACATAGGCTCCTCATATTCCCTCGGGATTGTCATGGGCAAAATAATTTACAGAAAAGACCCGGGTTCGACTCCAGTAGATAATTTCTATTCCCCACGAGATAACACGTAAAAATCAAATTAGCGACCTGCAATCTTTCATTGCTCATAAAAATGAGGAAAATTGACTCTTTGATCTTAAAACCGGTACTATTTTAAAGGAAAACGAACCAAGTTCCTTAGGCTTAGTCTCTCTCATTCCGCAAACGCTGAAATTTAACGTTTAAATGACTTATTTTTGCAAAATTTAGCGATTTTATGATTAATTGCCTTGACAACCATGCCATTGTCGAAATTGAGACTTGAAGTTAAATGATAAATAATACCGGATCACCCAAAAAAGACGCTTCAGTTTAAATTGCTTATATTTTTTTATTTACTCAACGTACCGGAATGAGTTTCATATTAATTTAAGCAGTACACTTAGGAGCTTGATGGAAAACATTTTCAGTGTGTGAACCACTAGCGTCCAAGACCATTTGTAATTGACGTTGAAAAATGGCAACTATTCTGCCTAGAACGTCGGGAGTGGTTGTGCAGAT
Source organism: Tanypteryx hageni (assembly GCA_028673005.1). NCBI lineage: Eukaryota > Metazoa > Arthropoda > Insecta > Odonata > Petaluridae > Tanypteryx > Tanypteryx hageni. Next base: position 9,043,449 of record CM054117.1, read on the forward strand.
AACAGATGCAATTTCTTCTTTGAGTTCATCAATTGTGTGCGGATTGTTTCTGTACACATTCTTTCAGATACCCTCATAGAAAGTAGTCCCAGGGATTGAGATCTGTAGAATATGGTGGCCAAGACCATCCACAGCCAAAACGTCCAGGGAAGCGATTCGAGATAGCACGATGGTCAAAATGCCAATGGAGGAAATAAAAAATTGCATTCTCAGTATGCAGTCGAGCTTCACCCTGATGAAAGAACGTTTTCTCGAAGTTAACACCCATGCCTTGAAGAAACGGGATGAAGTCTTCTTCAAGGAGACGATGATAACTCTCCGATGTCACTGTATCAGTGAGAAAAATTGTCCCAACAATTCGAATAACTGAAACAGCGCACCATACCGTGCATTTCTGCGGATGTAATGGCACCTCCATTATTGCGTTGGTGTTTTCTGAGGCCCATATTCGCATATTCTGCTTGTTGACATAACTGTGAAGGTGAAAATGTGCTTCATCGGTAAACCAGATGTTTCGAAGAACTCCAGGATTTCCCTCCAAAAATTGCAGAAAAGGGTCACAAAAATCAACCCTAACATCTTTGGTGCTTTCGCTGAGGGTCTGGAGCACTTGAATCTTATATGGAAACATTTCCAGATCTTCTGTTAATACCCTATTGATCGATGATCGCGATATAGCTAATTGTTGTGACAGACGTGTAACAGATTTGTAAGGACTTCGCGTAATTGCTTCATCAACACGAGCAATGTTGTTGACTGATCTCATTCTTCTGTTCCTACCGACAGCACCTTTCTTATTGTCGGTCACAGCACCCGTATTTTAAAACTTAGTGACCAACCAGCTTATCACTGATCTGCTTGTACCTTCCCTGCACTATAATTCATTGTGAAAATCGCGCTGCACTTGCACTACACTACCGGTAGAATAAAAAGTTTTCACTATAAACACGTGTTGCTGTACAGTGTATGCCATCTTGTTTAACAATGTTACAGGAATATTCCACTAAGAAGCAACATTTCTCCCATGTCTACTGTGTAAATTAACATATAAATAATTCCTGTACGTTGAGTACATAAAAAAATAAGCAATTTAAACTGAATCGCCTTTTTTGGGTGACCCTGTATATTAGGGTGGACCGAAAATCCGCTTCTATAAGAAAAATCTTTCTATAGGCGTCAAAAGCTGTTGTTCGGCATACTCAGTGATGGAGTGAAATGCGGAAACCATGGCACAATATCCTGAGTCTGAGAAATCACCTCTAAGTTTTCAATTTTTTTAAGAAAATTGTAAGGTTTTGGGCTTTCAGTAGTTGAGCTACTTTGTTTAGAAGTGTTTTCCCGATTTGGCGGGTTTGGGTCTTCCTTTTAGGTCCTCCTTTTTGGGTATAGGGAAGCCCTTGTCCCGCCCGGTCCCAGCCCTTGGGCATCTATGGACGTTCCAGGGTTTGACTGCGGCGATGTCTTTTATGCTACTGCGGGCGTGTCACAGTTGGCCGAAGAAATTTATGCTGGCTTCCTCCATCCAGCGTTGTATTGTTGGAAATCCTAGGGTGTCCCTGAACTCTTGGTTGGTTGTTCCAAGCGGTGGGCGGAGGCACCCGTGCTGGACCACTTCTAGCTTGGATGCCGATGTTGCTCTCCCTGACCAGGCTGGGGAAGCGTAAGTTAATATAGGTTTGATGCAGGCTTTGTATAGTTGGGCTTTGACCTCTGGTGCTACTGACACCGTCTTTAGCACTGGGGAAAGGGCAATTTTTGCTCCGATGGCTTTTTTGGCTGGCCTGAGCAAGTGCTTCTGGAAGTCTAGTTTGCTATCTAGTGTGACGCCTAGGTATATGTGACTTCCTTATTCCAGTCGATGCGGCTGCCGTTGACGGTGAGGTTGCTGACATTTGGTGGTTTTGTCTTTCTCGTAAAGATAATGGCCTCAGTTTTAGCAGCGTTGACCCCTAGCCGACATTTTCCGTACCAGCTTTTCAGCTGATCTAGTGCTCTCTGTGTATATTCCTTGGCTTTTTCGGGTTTAGTTGACCTGGAGATCACCGCCACATCATCGGCGAAGATTCCCGTGATGGTGTTGTGCCCGTTGTTTGTGGGCAAATCGGCCGTGAATAAGTTAAAGAGCAGTGGCCCGAGGACGGATCCTTGGGGGACCCCTGCTTTTATGGTGCGTTGCTGCGATTTGGCATGGTTCCAGCTGAGATGAAAGGTGCGTCCTTGCAGATATGATAGGATGAGCTTTCGCAGCCATGTCGGAAATGCTTGGTCCTGGAGTTTCCTGTGGATGCCTTCATGCCACACCTTGTCGAAAATCTTCTCCAGGTCAAGGAGCGCAGCTGCGGAGTGGGCGTTCCGATTAAATCCCTCGGTGACGAAGTCAATGACCCGGACGAGTTGGTGGGTGGTCGCATGTTCTTCGCGGAATCCGTATTGATCAGGCAGGATGACGTGCTGGCCGTATGCGTGGGTTTTTAGATGAGACAGGATGATTCTTTCTAACAGCTTTCCCAGCCCTGGGAGGAGCGAGATAGGCCGGTAGCTTCCTGGCTTGGTGGGTGGTTTGCTTTGGGATGCAGATTATTTTTGCCTCTTTCCATATCTGCGGGAAGTGGCTGTTTCATGGTGGCATTGGCAATCAATGTCATTATTTGGCCAGCGTAGCGCGGCATCTCAATAATGGTTTCGTTGGGAGCATTATCAGCTCCTGGGGCTTTGTTTCGCTTGATATGTCTGAGTGCGGCGAAGAGGTCTTCCTCGGAGCATTCCGATGGTTGGACGCCATAATTTCCCAGGATTAGGGCTACCTCGAGATCCTCATCTGTGGGTTGGTTTGGGGTGAAGGCGTCTTCCAGGTGGACCGCCATGACGTTTGCTTTTTCCTGTGGAGTGCTAGCATCTCCGGAGGTGGTGCGTAGGGGGAGGTCTCTTGTTTGCGGGCGCCGGAGATTTTTCACCACCCTCCATATAGAGCCATCTTTGTGCGCAAGGGAGGAAGCAAAGGTGCCTCATGCCTTTTTCCGGTATTCCTTTATGTCGTTTCTGATCTGCTTTTGCATCCAGCGGATTTCTTTCCAAAGAAGCGGGTCTCCCGTCCGCTGGTGCTTACGCCGAAGCTTGTTTTTCCGGGCTATGAAATCAATTATTCCCTTGGGTAGAGTTAGGTGGTCCGCTTGGCGGGTGGCTCTTTTGGAGTAGCTAGCCTCGCGGCCGCCTCCATTTGCTGGGTTGGGGTTTCTGTCAACCTCTCAATTTCTTCACTAGTTTCTGGCGGCCGGAGTTCGGGCAGCGCGTCAGTCAGTCTAGTTCGGTACTCTTGTCAGTTAGTTAAATCGTATCTCGGGCGCAGCCTTGGTGGAAGCAGTGTTGGTTTCACGCCTAGGAAGACGAGCACCGGGTCATGGTCACTGTTAAGCGCAGCAGCCGTATATAGTGCTATTGACGTGTGTATTCCCCGGTACACAGCTATGTCGAGGGTTTGGTCAAATCTTGTGGGCTGTGAGGGGGCGGCTACAATTGCCCCAGCGTCCTCGGCCCATTTTCTCAGCTTCTTCCCGTTGGGGTTGTCCCTGGTGGAGTTCCAGGAGGGATGGAAGGCGTTGTAGTCGCCAGCCGCTATGGCCGGGTCGTTTGTGTCGAAGATTTTGTTTATGTCGTCATTCGGGAATAGTCCACCCGGTTTTAAGTAAGTGGATGCAAGTCTCAGTCGCCCTCTGATCGTCTCTATGGTGACTGTCGTTTGTTCAACAGACGCCGTGTCTATTAGAGTCTCGTTTGCCGGGACATTGTTCCTGATTAGGAGAGCAGTGCCTTCTGCTGCCTTTCTGCCTCGTGGGACGTCTCGGTCCATTCTAATGATTCTGTAACCAGGAAGGTTCCACGTCTTCTCGGGGCGGAGATGCGTCTCCTGGATTAGTGCTATGGTTACTCCGTGTTGGCGGAGGAAGTCGAGGAATTCGGAGGATTTTTCTATTACTCCTCCGTTTGCATTCCAGGTGCAGATGACGGTGTTCTTGTTTATTGGACCCTTATTAGCCATTTTGGGCGTCAGCCGCCGTGATGTCTTAGTGTTGAAAATGGTTCTTATGGCACTTACCATCATGTAAGTACCCGTTGGGGCAAGTCAGGCCCAGAGGAAGGGGGTGAGACGAGAGGGTAGAATGGTGAGTATTTTCGCACAACATAACGTGTGTCTCATCAGGGTTGAGAATTTCGCATACACACCAGTCTGGGCTTCAGCTATCATAGTAGAACGCTAGCGACGAAATGGGGAGCCTCCGTCCGAGTATTCCTCTTTGCTTCCCCCACCACCACCCCACCCATCTAGACGTCTGCGCGTCGCGCAGTCGCGCAAGCAAGAACCTGTTGCCACTCGCTGGCCGGTTGCATTGTTGTGGTATCTGGCGTCAGTGTCTTATGCTTTGTGAACGGCGCGGTCATCCTGCTAGTCTGCCAAAACGCCCCTGACGAAGAGTCAGACAAATGCATCGGTGTACGAGGTGAATGGAGCCCCGGAGGAGCTGCAAGAAACCGAGCTACCAACGCGTTTGAGCGTAGTGCGGTACTTTAATCTAGTCATCACCCAAAGGAAAATAGAGCTGCACGGCAAGAACCCCTCCGCCAGCTCTGTTTCTGATATAGTGGTAGAAAGAGTGAAATACATCTGGAGGAGGAGTTCCATACCCACGGTTTCAGACTTGCGAGTTAAAGAACTTGTCCAGAGGGAGTACGAAGCCGTCCAAAACCTGAACAAGACTTACCTTACTAACAAAAAGAAGAAACAGAAACAGATAGATACTTACCTTGAGTTAGCAAACAAACATTTTGACATTGCGTTATGCAAGTGCTCAGATTACTCAAAGTGTAAGTGCAAGGAAAAGGTACCAGAGATAGAGAGGGAGTTTTTACACGACCACAGAACGACGAGGGAAATGTTTATTGAATGTGTTGATTCTAAAGCAACAGTCAAATACAAAAGAAGAGCTGAGAGAGAGGAATTGGATCAAGCTAGCCTAGAGAAGAGTAGGAAGCGTGAAGCTACGACATCCTGAGTATCCGGCCCTTCAGCTTCAGGAGGACCTGATTCTATTCAAATTAAGGAAGACATTTATGATTTACCTGATGATGACGATATTGATGAAAAGTACGAAGCTGATGATGAAGATAGTTTCGTGGTAAACTAACCGAGAGCTGCGAAATTCTCAACCCTGATGAGACACACGTTATGTTGTGCGAAAATACCATTCTACCCTCTCACCCCACCCATTTCCTTTGGGCCTGACTTGCCCACAACGGGTTACATGATGGTACGTGTCATAAGAACCATTTTCAACACTAAGACACTTGCGGCGGCTGAGAGATCAGTAAAATTCAGCATGCTCCAAAACTTTACAATTTTCTTAAAAAATTAAAAACTTTCAGGTGGTTTCGTAGACTCAGGATATTGTGCCATGGTTTCCGCATTTCACTCGATCACTGAGTATGCCGAACCACAGCTTTGACGCCAATAGCAAGACGATAGCTTATAAAGGCGGATTTTCGGTCCACCCTACTGTATATTCCTTCCCATATTGAGGGGCATTTATATTAGTACTTTTGTTTTAGTAAAAGAATAACAAGCACGAACAGAAATGCAAATCGTGTCCCATTACGACAGGTGAAATCATGAAGCCGATGACGGTGACCAGTAGCTCGCAATCTCAACCAAAGACAAAAAGAAGTGCGTAAATTAACTGGGAATATTTGAATTATTTTTATATCTAATTCTCAGCATACAACCACACGACATACGATAAGGTAGTTTGGGGTCGAATCACGAGAGGAGAGAAGTAATGTCAAACATGAGAAGAGAGAGAGATGTAATGGACAGAGACGCAGACGATACAAGGGAAATATTGAAAGGAAAAAGGATATAAAAGAATAATAAGAAAGAGCGGAGAGAGACTATGAATATTAAAAGAAAAACTGGAGATAGTAATTGAGGAGAGAGAAATGAGAGGAGAGAAATGCGAGAGGAGGAAATGAGAGAAGGATAAAGAGAGAGAGAGAGGAGATATTATCAATAAGAGTTTGAAAAAGCGGAAGATTATAAGCAGAGCTGGAAAAAAATATTTGGCGCGGCGATCGATTGAACAATGGCGAGTCGAGGCGGGGAACATCCAAAGGAAAATAATGAAAAAGAAATGAAGGGGAAAAGGCGAAGGATATTTAGAGGGAAAGAATTTTGTACAAAAATGAATAATGGAAAAATAATGAATAATGGAAAGATATAAAATAACGGAACGAGAATGGAATGAGCCAAGAAGAATAAGAAATTCAGATAAAAGTGAAGGAATGTGTGTATATATATATATATATATATATATATATATATATATATTCCTTCACTTTTATCTATATACCTACATATATATACATTCATACAAATAGAAATTCACGTTTAATTTCCCTTGGCCCATTAATATATTGTACTTCGTGATTCTACTATGCAGGCAAAAGAAAAAGATTCATTATATAACTATTATAAAAGCGAAAATGAATATATTTCCTTCTCATTTTGCAAGATATGAACGAAGAAAGCCTAAAGATTGAGGATCGTTCTTATAACACTAATTCTTGAGCCCACAGGCCAATCTCAGGTATGCATTTCATCTTATCATCGATCAAAACTTGAGAGTTACTACACTGCTTTCAAAAATCTATCGAGCATAAGCGCTCTTATTATTGATCATAAAAGCCAATTAACCAACTTAAACAACGAGGAGAAATGTATTCGTAAATCCAGAAGTTTATGGAGTCGAAAATTGTCATTACAGAAAAGACCCACGTTGGCCAAAAGTTTCTTAATCACACCTTTGGAAAAAGCTGACAAAAACTAATTTTAAAACCAAACATCACAATTATGATAAACTCAGGGAATAGACACGTCTTAGACATGGACAGATCAAACTTAGTCAAACGTAGAAGACACTGTAGGCAAACATCAAGAGAGAGGTAGGGATATGGGAGTGGAGTATGAGAATTACTTAATGGTTGGAGAGAAATGTTATGCGAACAAACGAAGAAAGTGTGATGAGGGGATTGTGAGGTGAAAGAGGAGAGAGAGAAGCAAGGAGGTCGAAGAGGGTAGGACAACATAAAAAAGTCAAGTTTTGTCGGCGTAAAATAAGACCAAGAGATTCCACAAGGGATACGTAAGAGAAGGCAAGGAGGAGTGAAATGAGGGAGGAAGGAGAGAGTGGGATGGAGTGAGAGAGAGAGAACAATGAGTTAAGTGAGGCAAGAGTGAAGAAGGGGAGGATAAGGGGCGTGGTTTGGATCGGAGATGGAAAGAGAGGGAGGGGCGAGGAGGAGCGGAGGAAGAATAGAGAGTGGGAAAGGAGTGGAGGGGAAAGAAGGGGTGGAGTGGAAAGAAGGGGTGGAGGGGAAAGAAGGAGTGGAGGGGAAAGAAGGGGTGGAGGGGAAAGAAGGAGTGAAGTGGAAAGAAGGGGTGGAGGGGAAAGAATGAGTGGAGGGGAAAGGAGTGGAGGAAAAGTAGAGAAAGAGACGGGAGGGGAGGGGGAAAAAGAGTAGGCTTAGTGAGGAATAAATGAAGTTGGTGAAGGAGATGAGTAGCAGCTGCCACCTTTCTATCTCTTTCTCTCTCTTGTCCCTCAAAGGAAAACAGCGTCAAGGGCAAAGGAGAGAGGAAGATGAAAGACGGAGGAGTGGAGAGAGATTAGGTTAGATTAGATATGGTCTAGGGACGAGATTGAGACTAGAAAGTCTCATCTTCTACCTAACCCCTCGTCGTGACACAAATATAATAATACATCCAAGAATTAACAATAATATAATAATAATGCAGTAATTGTAAAAAGATAATAATTGCGTGGTAAAAATAACAGAAACCCCACAGCAGGAAAACACCCACGTAGAAGGGGGGTGTGAAAAACCTTAGAAACCTACTAAAAGTCCACTAAACAAATCATGATATGATATATAAGATATATATATATATATAAGATAATAATACATAAAAATACATGCAATAAAACAGAATATGGGAAAAAGAAAGAAATAAGAGAGAAGAACTGAGCAAAGGGAAGGTCATTGCGGCGCCGAAGAATATCACTATTTAATGGTATCGAATACTAAGTGATATGGAGAAAGTGTGGAGAAGGGAGAGATAAAGAGGGAGAGAGAGGTAAAGAAGGAGAGAAAGAGAGGTAAAGAGGGAGAGAAAGAGAGTTAAAGAGGAAGAGAGAGAGAGAGAGAGGTAAAGTTATATATATATATATATATATATATATATATATATATATATATATATATATATATATATATAAGATAATGATACATAAAAATACATGCAATAAAACAGAATATGGGAAAAAGAAAGAAATAAGAGAGAAGAACTGAGCAAAGGGAAGGTCATTGCGGCGCCGAAGAATATCACTATTTAATGGTATCGAATACTAAGTGATATGGAGAAAGTGTGGAGAAGGGAGAGATAAAGAGGGAGAGAGAGGTAAAGAAGGAGAGAAAGAGAGGTAAAGAGGGAGAGAAAGAGAGTTAAAGAGGAAGAGAGAGAGAGAGAGGTAAAGAGGGAGAGAGAGAGAGGTAAAGAGGGAGGGAGAGAGAGGTAAAGAGGGAGAGAGAGAGAGGTAAAGAGGGAGAGAAAGAGAGGTAAAGAGGGAGAGAGAGAGAGGTAAAGAGGGAGAGAAAGAGAGTTAAAGAGGAAGAGAGAGAGAGAAAGGTAAAGAGGGAGAGAGAGAGAGGTAAAGAGGGAGAGAGAGAGGTAAAGAGGGAGAGAGAGAGAGGTAAAGAGGGAGAGAGAGAGGTAAAGAGGGAGGGAGAGAGAGGTAAAGAGGGAGAGAGAGAGGTAAAGAGGGAGGGAGAGAGAGGTAAAGAGGAAGAGAGAGAGAGAGGTAAAGAGGGAGAGAAAGAGAGGTAAAGAGGAAGAGAGAGAGAGGTAAAGAGGGAGAGAAAGAGAGGTAAAGAGGAAGAGAGAGAGGTAAAGAGGAAGAGAGAGAGAGAGAGAGATATAAGAGGGAGAGAGAGAGGTAAAGAGGGAGGGAGAGAGAGATGCTGCAATGATGAAAAAGTGCGAGTCAGTATAGGGTGGGACAGAGTAAGAACGAAGACAAAGAGAGGGATAAAAATTCAAGAAGCGGTATTATTATTTCGGGTGTGCAAAAAGGGATGCTTGGCGGAGAGGCAGGGGGCGGAGCCTCCGCCACTCCACAATAAAATGGCGAGGCGAGGCGGGAACACCAAATCCTGATAAGGAACGAAAAGGGACGGTTCATCTGAAGACAGCACGACAAATACGAAGCCGTTCCAGAAATGGAAGAATAGGTGGCAGCCCCCTAAACCTCTTGCTACCTACATCTTCCCTGCTCTCCCTCTCCTCCATTCCTCATTCTCGATCTGCTCTCTATCCTTTGTTACGCATCTTATCGGGGGAATTCCCAATGAAACTTCTTAGCGAAAAAGGGAACGACCGACTTCTCGTACATTAACTGACAATGAAAACAAAAAGAATATATTCGCTAAGGAGTGCGGATTTGAAAATCGTTTAATTAACATTCGCCGATGAAATTCGGTTGTCGCTGTTATGAATTTGTCAAAATTATTTTCATTTGGCGTTTAATTTCCGCCAAAATTTTTAGTGAATGACTACTTCTTTGAGTAATTATTTAAAACTAGTATAATTGCCCATCAAAAATGAAGGGTATTAAATTAAAGTATTGAATAAATACAAAATTTACATAAAAAATCTGACTTTCTCCATACCTGCAATATTTCTAATTACAAATAGGTTACGTAATAATAACTATTTTAAGAAACCGAGAAAATTTTAGACTTTACAAAGAACAGAAATAAACCCAAACCATACCCTTCTGATATTGGATATGGCCACAAAGCTCCAACAATTAAGAACAGAAAAAGGAGCGTTACTAAGACGTAACTAAGCGTCAATTGTTAACAACAGTCGTCGGTAGGTGGCGTGGTGGTGGCAGCTAAAAATAGAAGATATCTCTTAAATATGGGAAAATGTTTCAAACAAAGGTTGTAGAAAATTAATTTTCCTACAACTTTTTTCCGAATCATTTTTACATTTATCAAATAATAAAGCAAATATTTCAAAATAACGGATAAGTGACAAGAGTAAACGCCCACTTCCAGTTGACAGATTTTTACCAAAAACTAATCAGTTATTTTCACTTTTATAAAAATGTTAAATATAAAATTTCACGTTGATCTGATTAATAGTTTTTGAGTTAGAGCACCCACAAAAAGCTACCATATACACCCTCACACATACACACACACCCACACTCAGACACACACAGACAGACAGACATCGATAAAATGGTCAAAAAGTGTTCAGGGGACCTCAAAACGCGTATTTCCGTTGAAATCTCAAAGTCGATTTTTTTCATGAAGACATTACTTTCCCCTATACTACGTATATGGAGAAAGTAATTAATGAAACCACAGAATAGATGCAGTGAAAAGTACAAAATAAATATAAAATCGATCTAATTGAATGTCTCAGAAAGAAAAATTATTTTTGGGCGTTGAAAATTTGTGGCAAATAAATATTAATAACGATTTATTTGTTTGAAATTACGCCACACAACATTTCTGTGACCATACCTCTTTTTACCTTCTGTAACATTTATTTATGTGAATTTTATACTTATGTTTTTACATTTTAGCGCAGATAAAGTATTGTTTCATCATTTTCAATACAAATTGTGTTTTTGTGTTTTGGAACAGGTTCATTATTCTACTTTGAATTTTTCGTTTTATTTATTGTTTTTTATTCATAAAATCAAATTTTCTTCACACATTTATTACAAAAAGTGCGCCAAAATAAAAATAAGTTGAAAAAAAAAACAAAATCCTATTAATGTTCAATGGAAAACTAATTTCATATACAAACAACAACAAATGCAATAAAACATTTAGAGTATAGGCTTTTGTTCTGTATCTATCATTATATCTATTATATTACATCTATCATGAATGAAACTAAAACATATCGTTATCAGTTGAAATTTGGGAACAGATTTTATATCAAACCTTAGTCCAAATTTGTTTGCATTGGTTTTTCCCGCCTTTTTCAATTTTGGCTAACATATATTAATAATTTATCCCTGGAGAACAAATTTAATTTGTAAACAACAAAAATATAATAAAAAATACGCAGATTAAAAAAGTTAACCTCCGCCGAAACCTATTCAACTTTCGCAAAATGTGTACCCAAATCTTTTTAAAATTCAGCAAATATATTATATATGTACTTTTGTTATCGTCGTGTTGTTTATCGTTACCAAGGTTTTGTTTAAATTCAAAATAGCGCCGAAACATCGCGAACATGTGAACAGATGCGACGCGAATTAATAATCCCAGGCAATCATTCGCAATTAGACGAAACCGCGAACAATAAAAATCAACTGGACGACGAAATGTTTCCACGTATAAATACGTCATATTTTCGCGTTAAATACCGACCGATTCCACTCGTAATCGAAAATTGATGGCAGGAAAATAAAATTTCGTTCTTTTAGTCGTTCTTTAGTTCAAGTCGCGAGTTTGTACGACGATAATAAGCAATTTTAAAAAAGGAAACAGAAATTTCATGCTTTCATGCTACGTCGTGATATGGACTCCTTAGGGACCCCAACCCCGTAATCGCTTGCTTATTATTTTCTAGCTGATTTAACACGAATTTAATAAATATTTTAAACTTAAAATTCATATTCATTCAGACTCTATACGTATTTAAATGTAATCATTATCTGTTAAAAATCATTGATGTTATAGTTCTTAAGGCACAATGAATGCTGATTTACTGGAAACAGATATTATCTAAATAGCTTCAATCGTTACTGACTTTTATTAGAATTTTCTTAGAGCGGTCGTTCATTTGTTTTATGTTTAGACGAAAGTTTTCACGAACAATTCAATCGGTTTTTATCATTCAAACGTGTTTGATTGTAAATTGAGTGCAAACGTACTAAAAACCCGAGGCAAACAATATCAGTAACCATAATAACTTTTTTAATGTTAAAAACTCTGAAAAAACCAATATAAATGCTGAATAATACGAATTAGAAAACAGAAACTACGATAAGACTAAGAATTTACATTATTTTCGTCTGAAATAGTGGTAATCTCGCGTCGAAATCTCAATTATAAGGCATATGTGTATGCATAAATATTAAAAAGTATAGTTCTGCAGATCAGATTCCGGCCGATAACATATTAATCAAATGGAAAAATGAAAAGCTTTCGGAATAAAACTCGGGCCTTAGTCTTACACGGCGAATTTTCAAAAACGACATGGGGTTTAAATCTAATCAAAATTGAAAGAATTTTTAAAATTGATGATTATTCGACCATATTTGAAATATGAATTCATGTGACGTCATAATATGTTGACAGCATTCAACATCGCGAAATTATTAAGAGTAGGATGGGTGTATACGAATTATACTATGGATATTAATATTTGTGATTTAACTATAAATTATCGCCCTAAATCCAATATCCAACTTTATGTCAGCATTTTATATGTTACGCAATTAAAAAATTAATGAATGAATGAACGCAGAGTTTTGGGAAACACACTGCCTTACAAATGCAGTTAACCTGTCTCTTACATTCATTATACGACACGTTACATGCATAAAGCACCTGCAGCGGTACATTTATTTTTAACTGCAAAATGTCTTCGAAAATAGATTACTGTTTTCTTTTATGAATCACATAATTTAAAAAATGCTCGATCATAAGGTTTTAGATTTTAAGACTTATCGTTTTATTAAATAGTATAATGGAGAGCGAAACTCCTGCGGGCGAAGAGCAGAAGATCTGGAAAATATTATTAAGTACGGAAGTAACGATTCGCTCTAAAGATGCACGTGGAAGTTGCGAAAGAATGGGCAAAACTCAAATAATAGTCTCGTTAGGAGGGCTCATTTTCCCAATGATTCTCTTAATCAGTTCGATGGCTGATTAGACACGTGCGCTTATTACGCGTCAAATGCATTTCTGAAAACAAAGAAATCCGAGGAGAGAGAGGAAAGGAAATTTTTATCGATGGGAAAATTTGATGTTAGTTTTCATTATCCGGAAAATCGATACATGTATCTAAAATTAAGGAACACTTCATCTTCTCCCAGCCACAGCAGCTACGTCTATTACGCTTTATTAAGATGGGATTATTTCTACGGGAATCGCATACCTAAGAATGGAAAAATACCCTTAAATTCTTCAACTTTTTCTGTCATCAATTGGAAAATGGAACAAGGAAAATAAATAAATCGGAATTTTTTTTGCCTTGTTTCATAAATTTTCATACAGTAACCGTAGTTACTGTATGAAAACGGGAGTTAGTTTTTCTGCATAATTTCACACTTTCAGCTGCTCTATAAAAATGATTTTACCAGTCTCTGATAAAGAACACGTCAAAGAAATGTAAGAAATAACGCCTATCTAAAAATTCTTCGAGGAAGAGAGATGACGGACGCAAAAAATAACACATTCTCGTCTGAGTGAACCGAGAGAAGGAGAGAGAGAGAGAGACAGAGAGAGAGAGAGAGACAGAGAGAGAGAGAGAGAGACAGAGTTCAAATCTCTCGTCCCCATCTGCATGGCGGCGCATCTTTCAAACCTCGCGTTTCCGCCCACAACTAATCTCTTGCTCCAAGAAAGTAGTACCTCCCAAAACCATTTCCATTTCGCCAGGGCAGCGTCAGAAACCCCTCCGTCCCTCCTCCCTCGTCCCTCTTCTTTCAATAGAGGGAGGTAAAAATACTTTGAAACCACAAAGAGATAAAACAGATACGGGGACACAAGAGTAGAAATATAGAAAAAAGAGGTGGGGAGAGAGGAAAGGGTTCAAAGAGGAGGAGGGAGAGAGAGGAGGACGGAGAGAGTAGAGGAGGGAGAGAGAGGAGGGAGAGAGAGGAGGGAGAGAGAGGAGGAAAAGAGAGGAGGAGGAAGAGAGAGGAGGGAGAGAGAGGAGGGAGAGAGAGGAGGGAGAGAGGGGAGGGAGAGAGAGGAGGAGGGAGAGAGAGGAGGAGGGAGAGAGAGGAGGAGGGAGAGAGAGGAGGAGGGAGAGTGAGGAGGAGGGAGAGAGAGGAGGAGGGAGAGAGAGGAGGAGGGAGAGAGAGGAGGAGGGAGAGAGAGGAGGGAGAGAGAGGAGGGAGAGAGGGATGGAGAAGAGGATGGGAGAGGGAGGATTGAGGGAGAGGGAGTTAGGGAGAATGAGAGAGAAGGAGGTAGGGAGGGAGGAGGATAGAGGGAGAGAGAGGTAGGGGGGAAGAAAGGGAGAAAGAGTAGAGAGGAAGGAAAGAGGGAGGAAAAGGGAGGAAGAGAAGGAAGGGAGGGAGCGAGGGGGATGAGAGAAGTGCCGCGTTAGGATGAGAAACAGATGGAGAATGAGAGATTGCGAGTGATTCGAACGCGAGGCAAAAAATCGTCGAGGCGGAATGGAAAAGAAAGGACCAGAATTATGCAGGATAAGGCGATCAAGAAAAGGCTAGCGGAAGAGATATTTATTTATTCTGTGAATTTTACGCAAAATGATTGCGAGATATGGGATTAGAAAAATAATAAAAAAAGAGGAACGTTTATTTTGAAAATTTTTGTCGCGTCCTTTCACTGGAGTTAAAAATCGCTTCCCCGGAAAGTTTCAAGAAGCTTTAGGTCATAAATAAAATTTGATTGCTTTTGCAAAGGGTATGAGACCTTTTATGTCTCGCTAAACCAGGGTTAGATAAAACATAATTTTCCAATTTGATTGGAATATTATGAGTTTACGGAACATAAATAACAGAGATAATTTTCGGCATTTAGAAAGTAACAAAAAATCTTTGATAAAATAATTTACGTTTCAAATTTAACCTCTTTGTGTTATTATATTCATTCGAGACCACTCAAGATTATTAATATGGTTTTAATATGCCAATATTTTCTAATTATAGAATCAAACGATATATAAAATGAATATTATCTCGTTGATCTACGTAATTTGGTTTTATTCCTGATCGCCGTATTTATGGCTTCATTTATCCAAGCAGACGACGAATAAACAAGACCATGTGTCCGAAGCGCCTCATTTTCACACGTGTTACGAGAAATAGAAGGAGGAATTAATTGTTCCGCGCATTCCCAGCAGCTCTCACGAGAACGAAGGGCCGGAGGAGAGATCCTTCCGATGCGATAAGGGCGAGAGGGTTATGATTGCGACGGCGGCGCCATAGGTAGAGAGGGAGACAGAGAAAGGGAGAGAGAAAGAAAGAGATAGGTGGGGGGTGTTCATCTCCTCCATCCGAGAGGGTGACGATCTTATCAATCGCAACTAGCCATTGTCCCGCAATAGATGAGGCTGGGGGGTGTGAGTTGTTGCAGCAAGAGGGAGAGATCGCGGGTAGTGTATGCACGCGCTTGATAAACAGCACGCGAGCGGTGGCACGTCGCTTCTCTATGTAATGCACCCGCGAGCCTTCTTCCCGCGGAGGATGGGGCGCCCCCGTCTGGAGAGTGGGAGGGAGGGAGAGAGGAGGAGGAGGTGAGGGGAGATGAGAGGTGGTGTGGCGATGGGAGGGGAGAGCGGCGGAGGTAATCCGACGCAGAGCATGACCGGAATGCTCGCGGAGTCGGTCCGCCAACCGACGTCCGTACACCACCACGCCCTGTTGGCCACTTCCACCTCCTCGCCTCACCCCACCTCCTCCACGTGAGGAAGAGACGCTGGAATCCAGAAATCCCAACGGCCATTGTCCACTTTGGTCTTCCCCCTCCACTTCGGAGGGCGGCATCTCCTCCCATCTGTCCTTTAAGAGACGATAGACGGGAGGTATTCCCCCCTCCCACCTCCCCTACCTCTTC
This sequence comes from Tanypteryx hageni, assembly GCA_028673005.1. Classification (NCBI taxonomy): domain Eukaryota; kingdom Metazoa; phylum Arthropoda; class Insecta; order Odonata; family Petaluridae; genus Tanypteryx; species Tanypteryx hageni. The sequence continues at coordinate 9,059,337 of CM054117.1, forward strand.
TTCCCTTTCCCCCCTCCCACCTCCCCTACCTCTTCTTCCCTCTCCCCCCTCCCACCTCCCCTACCTCTTATTCCCTCTCCTCCCTCCCACCTCCCCTACCTCTTCATCCCTCTCCCCTACCTCTTCTTCCCTCTCCTCTACCTCTTCTTCCCTCTCCCCCTCCTCCTCCCCTACCTCTTAGTCCCTCTCCCCCGCCGCCCACCGCTTTCATGTCGGCTTTTCCCATTATGTTGAAAAAATTACGTATCCCTCTCGAATGTGATCCGCTCCGTGATTGATGGCCCGTATTTTTCTGACGTCCTTCCTCGTCTTTATATGGATATTTAGGACGATTGGTTAGCTGATTAAAACAACGACTCTCGCATGATTAAGTACGAAACTGCGAGACAACTATCACTCCAAGATTCTTTATCTCCATGCTTAGTAACGAAGAAAAATAATCCTCGTTTCATACACTCATTCATTTTTGAAATGATTTGTTTTTTCTTTCTAAGATTTTTAAGCTTTCAGCTGCTACTCCCGGGTATACCCGATCTACGTATGCGATCCCTCGCTGCCACGCTCGGATATGTTCGGTTTGAAAACCGTTTTTTTTAGATTTTCCTTAAAAAACTTAGGAAATTGACATCCTGAAAAACAGCACCTACAGTTCAGATTCAATATATTTTTCTGGAAATAAGTCAAGAAAGAGTACTGATAAGTTTTTGCGACCTAAATCAATGATATTACTCTAAATATTCGCTTGAAAAATTGTAGTTTTATAAGTCTAACCAACAGTAATCATGCGATATGTATTTTTTTCAAATTGATTGATTATCGTAAATTATTAATTTCCTTCATTTTAAAGTAAATGCCTGGTTAGGAAGGGAACAAAACGACAATTTTAGGTAAAAGTATTCATCATTATAGGTGATATGTCGATCGTCGATTGCTCTTGTTAGGATCTCATGTATTCTGTGAGTCCTAACTACGGAAAGCTATTCTTACTTATTATATACATAATATCCTTATTCTGTACGTTGGTCCGTCCGTCCGTCTGTCTGTCCGTCCGTCCGTTGGTCCGCCGGAACGCTCTATAGATATCCTCATAAGAGAACACTGAAAAATACCTTTTTTCACTTGCAGGCTTTTTTCTTTTGCAAAATTAAATTAGAAGTAATTGACCAACGATCTTTGGACCTGGACCATTTTTAAGAAAATTAAACATTCTTATTTTTATCGTCGAATTTTGCCTTCGGTTCGAAATCGCTCAAGTTATACTTTTAAATCACATTTATTGGAAAATTTTTAAGGTTTTTAAGGGTATGTGGTCTTGCCGACCGTGTCATTGTTAAAACCTCGAGATTGTATTGTCGTCCTTATACTATATGCGTTAGGAAAGTGTGCTTTGAATGTTTTAGCGCGAGAGAGAGAAGGCGCCCGAATTATTTATAATTAAAATCGTGTTTTCCATTAATTTCTTTTCAGTTAACTTCCTATTGAAATTTTTGGTAATTAACTACTATTATAGTTATTTTCATAGTTTTTTGGAGTGCATCTTATAATTATAATTAGTTATAAATTTGTATCGCATATATGAATCACGCAAAAAGCCATTCCTTAACACGCAGACCTTTTTCGTTTACATTTTAAAATATTCCAAGGGTGAGGTATTTAACTTAGTTATGCGAAGAGAAGAATTTAAATCTCATTCATAAAACTAAATATAGGTCATGTAATTTTCAATGGATTTATTTAACAGATAATATAGCAAATATCTCAAACCGAATTTCAAATAGGATTGAAAAAATAACATTTTATGACTTTTATTTAAATGTCTTTAAATAAAGTGATTTTTCAGGAATATTTTCAAAACTAATATAGTTAAAAGAAAAGTGCGATCTTAAAATATAGATAAAACTCATTGCAGTTCAGTTCATAATTTAGTTAATAGTAAGTTAATACACATTTTTCCTTTGATGGTAAATTAACTGTTCGTTCACATTTTATCCTGTTTTTTACGAGTTAATAAGAGTAAAATAATTCTTTTATTAAGTTAAATTCTATACGTTTTAAATAACTTATAATTTGCTCAAATATTTCAAGTAAATTTCAGCTACTTCCTAATGCATTATATCTTATTATTTCGATTTTCCTCTTATTTGAAGCAAATATTTGGATAATCATTTGGTCTCTCTGCAAATAATTACTTAAACAATATAATTAAAACAAAGATAACTTTTAAAAACACTAATTTGATTGTGCATGAAAGCCAAACCAGATTCATAGCATATTTTACTGATTTTTCATATCGAAATCATATATTTGGAATACTTTTATGATAATTCCGTCATATTTGACGAGCAAATACGCTCGTTTTCAATAATTTACTCCCTGTAAAATGAATTCGATCGAAGATCCCAATTACAAAAACTACTGCATTCCAATTCTAATCTGCGCTTGGTAAAACACTTTTTGATTTATTTAAATCCTCTGTGTTCGCCGGTCGTTAATTCCTATCGTAATCCAATTTTACTTCTCCATTAAAATCCTCCGATGTTACTCTCAATCAATCAAATGCGAGGCAGGAGTGGAGATCACTTTGTATGTGATGCCTTATTTTCACAAGTGTTCTGAAAACTGTTATCACCGTACGAGCACTTCATTTCAGATTGAAATAAACGACTTTTGAAGGTTAAATCGTTTTTAAATCTGCCTTTGAACTAAAATTCGATCTTTCGCTTGCACAATAGATCCGAAGATTCGTTCCACGCCAAACTGAAGACTGAACAATAAAAATTGCAGACTAGAAATTACGCAATTACACTCTTTATTCCTGTTTTGACTTGGCATAATATGTGGGCATGATCGCTTTGGTTGAAAAAACATCTGATTGCTTTAAGATAAAAAGGCATCACCATACTAAAGGCGAATCTTATAATAATTTTGTATGGCAAATCGCTTCAGATACTATTCTCGAGTTTTCGTTGCCATGGGATTTACTATTGAACTGTGAATAACAAATGAGAACATTCATTCATTGCCAATAGCGACAGAGAAATTTTCAATGGAATACCTATGACAAACTTCCTGTGAACTCAATACGCTCGTAATAAGAAATGAAAGATACATTTGAGAAATATTAACTCCTAACTAATTTTCTCCAAGGAAATATTCTCTTCCCATACATATTCTTACAATTAGAACGAAAATTCACCATAGTGGACAGATGAAAATGTATAAACCTCAGCGTATCTAACAAACAGAAGTAATAACACTATGGATTTTATGAGAAAGAGAGTAGAAATTTCCTATTTATTGAAGAAATTCGATGGTAAATACGACAATGATCCCGGACAGCAATGTGCTATCCGACCTCGAAATGCTTCATTTAAATTCTTCACCGTGGATGGTTCTCCTAATAGCAGCACGCTGCAAGTAACATTGGCTGCCAAAGACGCAATTTATCGGCTCCGTCTTCTGACCACTGGCGACCAGTAAGGATGAAATCAATGAATCAAATCTACCAAACCACGACCGTAAGCGAATCTCCATTCTCCTACCCGAAACTTAAAACGAACATAAATGGGAGGTTTCATTTTCCGCAAATGAAGCCTTTTTAAATCTGTTACATCGACGATTACAGCAAGAAAAGGCTTCACTGGAGTCAGAATAAGCAAATGGTGCAACAGCGGAGAAGACAATCATTTCCCCGAGACTCCGTGGGCAGAAAATGCCTCATGAAATATGTATGGCTTTGGATTATTTTAATGCTTTCAATGCGTTTTAAAAAATACCTCACTCCCTCGAAGATACTCCGAAGTGCCGACTAATTTGCGTAGGAAACGTAATTTCAATAAAACAATAACAATAGACGTTTCACGAACGGTGAAGTGATAAGTGGAATTTTTATTCGGCGTGTCTCCCATTTCGACGGTTTCGTGGAGCGAGACGCGTGTGTCGTGCGAAGCGAACGACGAAGATAGAAGCAAGAGGCCATTTTTCTCTTCCGCCATTCGCGTCCTCCGCGCGTGCCGACAGAACACGCGCGTGTCCCCGGCGACCGCTTCGCGTTGCGCCCGAGCGCCTTCTCGCGGGAGTCGAGCGAACAACTGTTAAGACGGGAACTAGACTGCGACCGCGATCGATCGATCGATTTTTGGATGAGAGAGAGATCGGAGGAAATGTCTGCGAAGGGATCCACTAAACGATCGAGAGAAAAAGCGACGCTCCCGCGGGAATTTCGCGACGCAGATAATAATTCGCGCTCTGTTTTTTGTTCATCTTTTCTTGATAAATACGAATTAAATATATATTGAGTAAATTAAGTGATCTGAAGATCGTATGCAGGCAGGCATAAGCTGTAAAAATTCTGCTTTGATCGAGAATCGAATCCGGGTCTTCCACTTGGCGGGCGGATATTCTACCACTGATCTATCATGGCATATTAATTCTCCTGTTTCTGAAAGCTGTTTCCTTAGTTGGATCAACTAAGAAAACACCCGCTTTCAGAAACGGGAGAGTTAATCTAACAGGATAGATCAGTGATAGAATATCCGCTCGGCAAATTAATTGCATGCATGAATTAAAAAAGATGAACGTCATCATGCGGAAATATTTGGGACTATTGCGCCATGAAAATCGATGACAGGGTTAACGCCCGAAGAGAAATTGAACCGTTTTCCTCGATAATCGATCAAATTTTTTCGTTCACAAACGAGAATATTTTCAAGAATATTGTCAACGAATCGGGAAAAGAAAAACTTCTCCTTCTCTCTTCTGCTGTCTTCCTTAGCTGTCGTTGATGCAAACGGACAATTTTTCATGTTCAGTTATAACAAGATATGTTAAAATATCCATAAAATACCTGAAATGTGCTTCGTATAGACGAGGATTATGTATTAACAAAGTTTGTATGCATCATGATCGAATGTTAATATGCGCCGAGTTTTTTCGAAATATTTCACAGATAGGTTTCGGAAAAACTGAGCTATAAAAAGTGTACATGGGGAAGCGTTTTCCCGCAATACTATGGCGATTAATACGCTCCTAGCTGAAATTGGAACGAGGGAGAAAAGATACACGCTTCATGCGTGCAAACATGCAAAGTTAAGGCGTTCTTTACGAGTTGTCTAACCATGTCAAAAAATGTTAATCGCTCATCATACTGCCTAAACGCCGCAAAACGATATGTCAGAAGCAGTGTCAAGGAATTATTTATTTATCGGTTAACTTTCTTATAATTATTTCTAATTAATCAAACAATCGAAAATTATTCTAAGCATACCTCACAGATGTAACTTGAAAGCTAATATTAAGAAGACATTTAGAAGATTTAGGACTCGTACTTTCAATGTCTCTAGTAAAGCGTCGGAACAGATAGAGAGCATGATGATTCATTTGCATCACCGAATTCGTTTTATTCTTTTAATAAATACCGAATTTAATTGTTGTATCTTTAGTACATGGATGGCAGATGATTTTTGGGTCGCGTGCCAAGGAAGCAATGTGAATTACCAGAATTCTTTCCGCGAGTCACAAGTTTACTCCTTCTATAGGAACTTCACTTTTTATACAAATAATACAAACTTACGCGTGCCATGTGAAATCGCACGCGTGCCACCTATTTGTCATCCCTATTTTAGGACAAGGTTTGAAATTTCATTTACGGTAATGTAGCAGCTCTGACAAATAAACTGACTTTGTCAAAGTATTTAATGATAGTTCTGATCTTGCGCTAAATGCACAACGCCGAAATGGATGCGCTCATTCGATATTGATACGAAATGGAAAATTTCTGATAATCTATTTTTTGAAAAGCAGGGAACCCTATCAAAAAGTGACTACGAAAATAAATGTATATTTTCCGTACTACAACATCAATAAGAGCGAAAGCAAAATTATCAATTTTATTTCAAGTAAAGCTGAAGCTCTGATTGGTTGATCTGACCCGAATATGTTTTTTCGTTTTGTTGCAAATACTAGATAAATTTTATCCAAATACATGATACAGTAAAGAGTAAAGACGGAAGGACGGACCAATTAAATAAAATTAATAAATAGAAAATATCTTTTGAGAAACGAGCATTAAAAGGAGAGCCTTATTGTATTTTGTCATTCTTTTAATGACTCTATGGAGCAAAGAGACGGAATATCAAAACTTCGATTGAAATGGGAAATTTAACCAATGAAAAGCGTGCTTCCGCTCACCAGTCATCGCATCGCCATATTCGAGTGGACGCTCTATAATAAGCGCAACCAAATCCACCTTCTCAATTCTGACTCTTAAAAAAAAACAATGGGTGACGAAATTGCGAGAGAAACTCACCTCCGCGACACGCAGGCTCCATAAATGGCACCGCAAGGCAGACAAGAGAAGGGAAGGGGGTTGTGGGGAGGATGAAAGCTCTGGAGAAACACCTGCGAAATATTCATGTGCATAAAGAATACAGATAATGGTATTGTAAAATTGGCCACCTCGAATGAAAGAGAGAGCAACAAGGGTGAAATGCCCTGGCGGGATGGCATCCTTTTTTAAATATATCCTCCTCCTCCCCACAAGGATGGATCTCCATAGGATTAGGGGCGGCGGCCGTCAAAGGGGAGAGGACCGGCGTGCGGGGGAGAGGTTGGTAGGCGCCCAAGGAGAAAGGCCCACTATATAAGAGCGCGCGTAACGGCGGTGCGAGGAAACGGCTATCGCAGGGGAGGATCTCGCAGGAGGCGAGGTGGAATGAGAGGATGGAGGCGAGGTGGAATGGGAGGGCTCCGTCGTCGGCTGCTCAAGGCGGCAAAGGGAGGAAGGGAAAATGGAGAAGCGAATTACCGACGCGGACAAAGCAAAAGAAGCGAAGGGGGAAAGAGGACCGGAGCGTGTGGGCGTCGTCGCTTAAACGACTTAACAAGTAGCGAAGCGATTGCTCACGGCGTCCCTTCGCCTTTCAAGGTGCTGCCATCACCGGTAGCTTTGGGAGCCGAATAAAAAAAAAGAATGACGAATAAAGAAGATCGAAGATGAGAGAGAGAGAGAGGTAAGGATGGGATTGGAGCGCGTGAGTGTGTGCGGCAAAGAGTTCTTTTTATGGAAAAGTGGTGAGAGTTTACGGAAAGAGCAGAGGAGAGTTGAAGGGGAAGAGGAAGAGAGAGGTTTAATCCTTAAGTAGCCACGAGGAGATGGAAACGCTTCGATAAGGCACGCACACGATCATTTGAGTTCAGGGCGTGAGGGGGAGAGAAAGGGAGGAGGGTGGATGAAGACGACCGTAAAAGGACCGCTGGTTCGAATCCCCGGAGGGGCCTCTCTCTCGCGGCCGACCTATCTCGAAAGTCCTATGAAAGTGAGAGAGGGAGCGAATTTCATTGGCGCTCGTTTCCTTATGACTTTTAACTCCGCTTGAGGTCAGAGAGTGGTGAATTCTACTCTGCGCGAAACTAAGACGTGCTCACGAAGCAAAGAAACACATCTCCACCCTCCGAAGGCAAATAAAAACCTTCCACGCTCTCCAATACCGCAACTTTGTTTGAGTCCATTTCCGCGCAACTGCCAGGCCAATTACGTTGAAAGCATTCCATTAATGATAACGATTGCTGTTAGTCATTCTCTTGCAGGAAACCCACCCAGGTAAGATACTAGGAAGAGCTATGTGCATTAGATGAGTTTATACGAGGTCGGAAACGATGCATGCAAGAATATTTGGCACATCCAGTCAACGCGATACATTTCTTACGAGGCGAAGGCAAAATAACGAAAAAGCTGGTGAACATACAAAATACAATGGTACGATGATAAGTAAACCAAATGCATACTTTATAGGAAAGTTTGCGGGATAAAACTAAGAGACTGGGATTCCGTTACTTATTTGATTGCAACCCATAAAAATCAACAACTGTGAAAAACAATAAAATTGTGTCACTCGCAAGATTTTCTAATGCATCTCAATCCCTTCTCTGAAATCCAAGAGACGAAGTCCATCCTTCTTTCCGTATCCCGCACGAAAGCTCATCGAACTTTCGTCGGAACATAAGATCGTCTTATTGGTATAAATTTGAAGTTTTAAGGGGAGAACTGAAAAAAATGATTCCCGCGCGCAGTTATATTAATAGCGAGACGTCTGCGAGGGAAGATGGGACAGCAGACACTACCTCGGACCGCGTGCGACATCTGATCCTCCGACGGTGCGTGAGATGTAATTTGCTAATCCAATGATACGACGAGGAAGGCACATTCACGAAACGTAAAGTCATGATTGTAAGGGCGCGAGACGGGTGAAAAGGGCGGAGAAGAGTGAGAGGAAGGGAGAAGAAATGGAGGGAGTGAGAATGGAGGGAGGGAGGAAAATCAAGGATGGGAGTACGATTCGAATGCGAGGGAAATTGACACGTCCCACGAGATGGCCAGAATGGTGACAAAATTCAGTCGATTAGAAGGCAGAAGAAAACTCCGTCTTCTAATCGACTGATTGAGTTTGGAGATGATAAATAGATACGGAGCCGTGTTGTGCGTGCGAGTTAGAGGCGAGGTAAGAGTGGAAAGAGGAGATGGGGAGGGGGAGGGAGAGGAGGGGGGAGGAGGGGGAGGGGGGAGGAAAAGAGGAAGGAGGAGGGGAAGGAGGAGGGGAAAGAGGAGGGGGAGAATGGGAAGGAGGGGGAGGGGAGAAGGAGGAGGGGGAAAGAGGGGGAGAAGGAGGGGAGAATGGGGAGGAGGAGAGGAAGGATGAGGAGAGGAAGGAGGAGGGAGAAGAGGGGGAGGGGAGGAGTAGGAAAAGAAGGAGCAGGGGAAGAGGGGGAGGGGAGAGGCTGGAGGCTGATCAGCGGACCTGACCTCGGCGCTCGGATTGGAGGGCAGGCGCACACGTTTTGATTTACAGAGATTTTAAAAAGGACTTATTCGTTCGAGGTATGATCGAACTTCGTTTATTTATCGATCAAGCTATTAACATTTAACTTTTTAAACCCTTATGTGAAACTGGCGGCTTAATCCAGATTTATAGATTAAAAATTACAACATTAAAAAATGATCTTTTCAATCAACACGTTCTCTTCTCCGTCTTTATTAAAAAAAAAATTAGTTTCCCTGGTGTTGTAGACAAGTAACAAGTTATCTCCAGAAACAAATGGGTTAAACTCAGACTTTCATTTTAGGTTTAAATAACCACGGTCTCAACACGTATACTAATTGTCCTAAAAATAAACAGCGTCGCCGTTTAAGGCATGTGCAAATCAGTTAACCGAAACTTAATACAGACTCCAAACGACGTGCTTGCTAACGGGTATCCACGACGAATCGATTACCTCGCATCTAATTAGCCATCGTTTGCGTCCGGTCGCGCCGAAGACATCTCCCACTTGGCGGCCTTTCCTCCGCTCTCCTTTCCCATCTAACCCCCCCTCTCCCTAACTCCCCCTCTCCCTCACCACACTCATCCCATCCCAAGTCCACTCCCCTCTCCTCCTAGTATAACCGCTTTCGAGGGAGATGCACTGGGAAGCCAACCCGTCGACCGCTCTCTCGCCCTGCTGCTGAGATCCGCCACCCTCGTACGTCATCTGCGCTAACTATATAGATATGAGAAGAGCGGCACCCGTTTACCCGTTCGCTAGTCCTCCTCACCGCCGTTCTCAGCCACCAGCAGAGAGAAAAGAGGAGCAGCTCATCCCAACGCACCTGTTCCTACTCCTTCGAATCACCTCAGTTTCAGTCCGACTGTGATGTGCTGTCTATTCCCATTTCCAACGGGGATTTCACAGCGCGCAAGACGGGAGCGCTTTTGAAATTAGAAAATGACGACTGATCTGACGATAGCATCATAACAATGAAAAATAACTTTTCGTTACTAATTTATTAGTATTAGCAGCATTAATCAATAACATGGATTAACGCATGGTGACTACTTGTACAGTAAGTCCTCGGTTATCGCACGGGAACCGTTCCTCGGAATCCTTGCGATAAGTGAAACATTTTTCCCCGTGTGAAACGATGGAACTAAAGGGGAATGCGATCCTTGATTGGAATTTTGTGTTCCACTTTTACGATAATAAGCGCGAATTAACACGTTCAATATTAAATAAATACAAATACATTCAGTGTCGTAGCGAGGAAGATCGGCGCCCGGGGCAAGGCTGAAAAACACCCCCCCCCCCCAATTTTAATATACAGTGCAAACTCTATAATCCCAACTAATTAATGCAAGGGCGTGTTCGGATTATCGAGGTGTTCGGATTACTGGATTCTAAGTAACTGATCACTTTTTTAAGAAAAAATATATATTATAATGTGTAGTAGGTACATTTTCACAGTCAAAACTGAAAATTTATATACACATAAATAAAATAAATAGTCATCCATTTTTTTGTTTTTTTCCTTTCACTAGGTCCTTATATGCCTGCTCTCGCACCTGACGGTGTAGCAGTAGTATATCAATATCAATGTAAAATAACTAGGAAAAAATCTGTTTGCATTAAATTTCTGTAAATTAAACACCAATTAATGTAAATACTTCAGAGTTCACTAAAATGACTGTGAGAGATCCGCGTTGATGGACGGGGAAATTATACTCCGCACTGGTCCGCGCCAGTAGGCCGGTCGCGCCGATATCGCTCATTTCTTTTAAAATAATGTTTCGAGGAATCATCTATTCAGCCGCAAGAGGCGTTAGTGGTGGACATCTGTGTCCGACTTTGTTACAAAATAAAAACTTCAAATTTCACTTTCCGACGCTCGCTTCGCTTAACCGGCACTTGACACCTGATGTTGAGAAACAGTTCGGATTACTGGGAGTTCGGATTACCGTGGGTTCGGATTATAGAGGTTGACTGTACATATATCACAACTTGCAACTGTGTTCAATGTAATGAAATTGTTAAACTTATACCAATATATACCATAATTGGAAATAAAAAAGTTTTCAAAATATTTTTCTTGTAAAATATCAATAGACGAATCGTCGGTTGCGCCCCTTTGCTTCCGCGCCCGGGGCGGTCGCCCCGCTCGCCCTACCCTCGCTACTGTACTGAATACATTGAATGACAAGTAAGGGAGGAATTACAGAGCAAATTACTTACATAAGGCGCTTTGTTTCTTGTTTTAGAAATATGACGTCATCATAAGATTGCACCTATGGTTGATATCGATGATCTCACAATACAGCCGTCTATAAATACTTGGTACATTATATTTTGGGCCAACTCCTCCAACACATCTTTAATATTTTATAAACGCCAAAACACCTTGATTTCTGGCTTGTCTACTTAAATTACTGTAACATTATTAAATACAAAACAGAAACATTGTAGCTGAAACAACCCAATAATTAAATACAAACTGTGACTTTTATACCGTTTCACTACCGCGCAAAAAGAGAATAAATGATTAATTTTCCATTTCCTTATGAGTTTACAATTCTCTGACATGGAGAAATTTATTACTTGGGAGTATAATACTTTCTTCGTGAATCATAGCACATTTAAGTTATTACACTCATGCTGACAATGGCAAACATGATTTTCTTAAAACCGTGCTTAATCCACAGCAGCCGAGAAACTTATTATTTAATTAATTCACCTCCACTCAAAAGCTCATATTCGGCCAACGCCCGGCGTAATTCTGTATCGCGCCGCAATGATCTCACCTTCTTTCAGGGGAAACAAAACACGGCGCAATTACGGCGACCTTTTCTTAAGCGAAACTGGATATCCGGTTACGCGTATTTAAACACGAAGCACGATGCGCAAATCGGTCGTCGTAATCTCTCTGCTACCTGTTGACCTAACTACCTAGGCGATCTTAATTCTCCTACGCATGGGACTGCAGGATATTCTCTTTTTCCACAACACGCCCAACTACCCAACTCTCTCTCTCTCGAACCCCGATTCTCATTCGATCCCATACGCACATTACAGCAATTCCCGAACGGGAAAAAAAATCCTTTTTTTTACGATCCGTCCCCATTCCGCTTCCACCGATCGAATCTCACCCCGCTCCTCCCCAATGCACTCTCCGACCCCCTTCCACTCCCCTGCAATGCACTCCGCCTCCTTATCTACGCCGTTCTAGCGCCTTTCCCGCACACCGCCGGCGGCGATAAAAGGTCTCCGAGCATCTATCGGATGGATCTTCCCCGTGGGAACTCGGTCAGAGATCGCTCCGCGCTTTTAGCTAAGTGGTCCCGTTCCCACCATTTCGCGATCCGCAACACAAAGCGTGGAACTTGGACGGACTCTCCCCCTCCCCCCACCTTCCCCTCCGACCGACCTCTCTTCCATTTCGAGAACGCATCTTCGCCATCCCTCCGTCGCCTACATCCACTCGAGCCGATGCTTTCTCACTATGCCTCTTATTACCTTCCCCACGTTACCTGTAATATCCCGCCGCAACCAGGGGGTGCACTTAGTTACGATATTAACAACCAAATTTCAGCCAATCGTTGTTAATTTGCTGTTTCTTCATACTTCGAGCTTTAAACTACCTATCGATAACGCAGAGATAAATTTTTCAGGCGAACTACTATACGGCGCCCAATATTAGTTGATAGAAATCCGAAAAATAAAGCTCTCTTTGAAAGGCCTTTCTTTGACATTCCAAAATGCATTCTAATGCGATAACTCTGAAGTGGTCTTTAATGATAGTCATGCTTTTAGTTATAACCTCATGAACCTATTCGTACAATTAGTGGAAGCACTAAAGCCTATTTATATATTTTCTCGTGAAATTATTGCGCTAAACGTGTCCACATTTTCGATTAAATAAGATTAAAATCCAGTTTAGAATGATTGACGGTGAGATGATAAGTGATCGTTGGAACAGAGTTTCAAGGGCTTTAAGGAAAATAAATGAAGAAATGATTAAATGAATGATTAAAAAATGCCACAAAGCCTTAAAGAAAGGGAAACAGTGATATGGGTATCCGCATTATCGGGATCGCATGATCCGTCTCAAACAATCGAATGCCTTCACTCGAGCATATACTAAGGACGATAAATATATCTTTCACTAAGAAATCAAGTTTCCAGGAAGATGTTTTTCGGATTAAAAACCAACAGAAATTGCGACCAACTGTATATTTAGAACGAAGAATAGAAAAAAGAAAAACAAATCGTATCTAACCAATTACATACACTGAAAACAATACTTCATTCCATACCGACCAGATGATTCCCGAAAATCTTCGTTACGCTGACCAGGTCCTCATCAAAACCGCATCGAAACTCAACACAAATTTTCCAGATGTACAAACAAAACACTCAAAAGAATAAATAAAAGAGAAATCTAGAGATTACAAAGTGGAAGAAATACAAGAGTAAGAAAAATCGCAAGATCTACGAAACATTACATCGGATCGTATTTTATCCTTTCGGTCCATCCATTCATCCGTCCAACGCCAGACTCCAATGCAACCTCTTCCATTGAATCCCTCATTTTTAATCCGGGACCACCTCTCAAACTCACGGGATTATCGGAGAAGCTTTCTTCTTCTTTTTTAACCGCCTGGCATGAACTAACCCTCTCCCTCCTTTTTCCCCCCTCTCCCCTCCCCATCCCATTCCACTTCCCTCTCCCCTCCCCTCCAGCTCTCCCCCCCTTCTCCCCTCCAGCTCTCCCCCTCTTCTCCCCTCCCCTCCAGCTCTCCCCCTCTTCTCCCCTCCAGCTCTCCCCCTCTTCTCCCCTCCCTCTCTCCCCCCTCCCTCTCTACCCCGACCCCCTCTCCCTCTCACCATCCCCTCCCTCTCTCCTCATTCCCTCCCCCTCTTCCGCCACTCTCCCCCCTCCCCCTCTCCCTCTCCCTCTCACCATCCCCTCCCCCTCTCCCCATCCCCTACCCCATCGCTACGACTAGCAACTTCCTCTCATCCCTTCCCCCTAGTCATGCTATGCATATCTCCCTCCCTCCCGCTTCCACCTACCCGCACTTCCAACGTCCGCTTGAGTTAGCACCGATGTAGAATTTTGATTACTTGGCTAAGGTCCCACGCGACTGAGTGCCCTTCCCTCCCTCTCTCTCTCCTTCGCTAACTCCTCTCTCTCAGCCACCGACATCGACCTCTCAAACTGCCAACCAGCCTTCCTCCTCCTCTGTAATCTCGATCCGCCCCCTCCCCTCTTTCTCCATTCTGCCCTCACCCCATTCCAGACCTCTCATCTCGCCTCTTCATCTCCGCAGCGCCATCGTGATGATCATCCGGTGCGTCTGAGACGGTGAGGAAAGTGGAATGATAGAAAGAGGAAGAGAGGGGAGGGAGAGATAGAGGGGAGGGAGAGATAGAGGGGAGGGAGAGACAGAGGGGAGGGAGAGATAGAGGGGAGGGAGAGATATAGGGGAGGGAGAGATAGAGGGGAGGGAGAGAGAAGAGGGAGAGTGAGGAAAGAGAGAGTGAGGAGAGAGAGAGAGAGGAGAGGGAGAGAAAGGAAAGAGAGGACAGGAAAGAGAGAACAGGAAGAGTGGGGAGAGAGAGAGGAGAGTGAGAGGAGAGTGAGAGGAGAGAGATGATAATGGAGAGGGAGAGTAGAGAGAGTAGAGATACAGAGAGATGAGAGAGGGAGGGAGAGAGGAGGAAGAGAGGGGGAGGGAGAGAGAGGGGAGAGCGGGAGATGCAGTTAGAAGTAAATAGAGGGAAGAAATGAAGAAGGGAAAGAACGAAGAATGTGGGAGATGGAGAGAAAGAGATTGATGAATAGAAGGTGCCACTGGAGCGTGATTGAGACTTGTTGCAAACGATCAGGAAAGGTAAGAGTGGAGTTGTGCGTGTGATGGAGGGAGTAGAAACACGGGAGAAAGTTTAAAAGGGAGAGAGGAGTTAGTAACAGAAGTTAGCAGTGGAAGATATAGAAAGGGCGAGAACCGCAGAAAGAGAAGAGAAATCGAGAGATTTAAGTGGGAGAGGGGAGGAGAAGGTTGGAAGCGAAAGAGAAATAGATGAGAACGAGAGAGTGGTGAAGAGGGAGGGAGGGAGGGAGAGAGAGGGGAGGGAGAGAGAGAGAGAGAGAGGGGAGGGAGAGAGAGAGAAGGGAGTGGAGGCGGAGGGACATAGAGAAGTCATTAATGCTGGGCAATACTCGTTTGGGAGCGCATCGAGAGGTTGGGAGTGAAGCAGCTTGCGCGACAAAAAAGGAGTAAGATAGCGTCTCACTCCTTCGGCCCGCAAGAAAGGGAGGGAGTGAATAGGGATGTAGACACGAGGAACACAAATAGAAAACGCATCATCCCCTCATTGGCAAGTGAATTGTGAATGGCGTCCCGGATTCCACACTAGAATGCGCGCCTCTGCTAATTGACGTGACTGGTTAAAACGAGAGTTTGATGAGCGGCGTGCCTTTAACCGTGAGAATTCCGCGGACGCAGAAGAGAGGGGAGGGGAATAGGAGGAGGTGGAGGGGGAGGGAGGAGAAGGAGGGAGAGGGATGGAAGGCCTCGGTGGTTGGACAGCGAAGGACGTGGATCTCGCTATGAGCCATCGCCGCGAATCACTTGGCAGAAACAATCGGCTTTTTTAAAATGTCGTAAAATAATCGATCGCGAGATTTTTCTGATGGAGAACGTCACTTAATGCGGCTCAAATATGAAGTTTAATGAATACGCGTCCTTTCGTTCGATCGCACGCCGTGGAAACATCCTTCGCGTTCTTCGGGTCGTTCGCAGGGGTTATGGAAACATAGTCAACAACTTCCTTGTTCTCAGCTAATTTCACGTCATCAATCCGCACGCCAATCTGTCTGATTCTTTAGAATTTACTGTCTAGCGAAAGAAACGATCCGCGTCAAGACATGGCAGCTTATTTCAGTATCTGTTTCACAAAACTGTTTTTCTCTTATTAACATTTCATGATTATTATAATTAATTAAAAGGAAAGAATTTGTCGAATTATAGATTTTTGACATTTGTATATATCTAGCAATTGCTTGTTTACTAAGGGGAAGAGCTTCATATTTACATATATAATTTCATACATTAATGTAATATTTTAATTAATATTCACCGAAAGAACACGCGCTTCTTTACAAAATATCACAGTGCCTTTCGGGTGATACGTATGAATTATGAATCACGAAAGCAAGAAAATTCCTAAATAATTGGAATGGGGAGAAATTTTCAGTGCCTCCTCCTAAAAGTGCTTCACAAACGTACACATCCTCCATCGTCTCTGCAACATTTTCAACAAGTCCTCGTTCCCAACTTGATAAACGGACGACCAAAATATCGCGAGAGCGTATTTGCGCATTCTCCAGGCGGTAGGGCGAGCTAGAGAAGCGAATTATACACGGGAGATAATAAAACTGAAGTCATGCTGACACGGTGTTGAATGCTAAGTCCATACTTTTTTCTCTGCTTAAAAAAAGCGGACGGAAGGAGGCGGCAAAAAGAGGAAGAGGGCGAAAAAGTGCGCAAAGGACGTTGGCTTGCCTCCAACTCCATTCTCGCCCTCTTTCTCCCTCCTCGCTCGCAGCTACCGAGAGCGGTAAACCTTTCTTCCGAGCGTAAATCCTCGCTCGCGATTGGCCATCTAGGCGCCTCTTTCGAACGCGGCAAACGAGCATAGTCTACTGCCGGAGAGCGACCGCAGCTGTCAGCCTTAGGAAGCTGTCCTCTCTCTCTCTTCAATCTTCGCAATGCCTCTTTCTCTTCTCCCCCCTCCAAACCCTACCTCCAAACCCTACCTCCCCCTTCATTCTCTCACCTCCGCTCTTCTCTTTTCATCGCTTACCGATGCATCGCTAAGTCCCATCGTCATCAGAGGAAGGCGAGAAATGTCGTCGAAGGGAATGGATCCGTTCGGACAGCGGAGCCATATTTGGCCGTTGAATTTAGAAAAGCATTTGTCTTTCACTTGGGTCTGTAAAGTCCGTTTTCAAATTGTCTTTTTTCATCGTCTATGTGATATAGAACACCATTTAAACCGTTGATTAAAATGAAAAAAAACCTATAAAATGAAAAAAAAACCTATAAAATGAAAAAAAAAACCTATAAAATGAATCAAATGAGAATATACGCGAGTATATTCTCATTTGATAAACAAATATACTCGCGTATATTCTCATTTGATAAACAAATCAATGTCCACAGAATAATGTCCAATACCTAATTACGAGAATTAGAGAAATGCGTACAAATATTAAAAGCATAAATACTACACTAAGGACCCCGTGTAACGCGGTCCACGGGGTCTAAGTCACTCGGCCGCGTTATAGCTGAGTCGTTATTGTGAGTCCTCATTATAATGAGACTCCTATAATTATCAAAAGTGCCATGGTATTAGCCAGAATAATGTATATCTACAGATAAACTGGCGAAAACGCATCCGACGTGGTGTAAATAAAAGTAACCTCTCTTAGGCATTTCAACTGTTTTTAGCGTTTGCCTGTTCAATATTTAACTCCTTTAAATCTCTTGGGCTGGTCTGTCGTTCAACCACTTTCGCGGATTACACAGCACACGCACACACATTTGCACAAACAAGAGAGGTGGGAAACGCGGTGGTCGCGTCCTTATAAGTCTACTCTTCGTGATAGGCACCAAGTGGCCACACCGCCAATGTGCCTTCCGACCAAATGGTGACTTGCGTGTCCAAACAAAAGTAATAAATGAAGAATAACCGAATCAATTTAAACTTCTCCGAGTTATGCTCCGAAAACTTTGAGCAATGAAATCGTTAACGCGGAGAAATTTTAAATTTCCCACGCATGTGGCCGTCGCAACGGTACCGCCTAATTATTGTTTTGAATGCACAGATTTTCGTTAATGCTAGAAGCAGTTCGGTCCGGTCCTGGAGTAGCCGAGTCGTGAAGACATTAGATTAATAGTTCGCGCGAACCAAATGAACTGTAATAAGAGCCAAACATTGCTCTCACTTCACCGTATCATTTAAGGGGTTTTGCTTCGAGTTAGGGATTTTTATACGTAACAATTAATCAGTTGTTCGTGAAGTCGCTGAGACGTCTTCACCGCCATGGTCTGTCTCAGTCATTTGATCATTTGGGTTGTGAAACAACGGTTTTATACAATAGAGAATTATTGAGCTCGCCTCATGGTTGAAAAATTCAAGAATGGCCATTTAAATATTAAAAAATTGAAACAAGCACTTATCATCTCACGCAGAACTAGAAGTCCAAACCAGGACTAATGCAGACTGGTTTCCCAAAGTTGACGTCCCTAATTGATTATTTTATTGACAGGAAATGTTTCAGTATGTGTTAGTCATTCCAAGGAATTCTCGTACCATAGATACCATTTCTAATTCATATTTTATCAATAATAGAGAAAAATTGGAAAACAAATTGATAGTTTTGTTTAAAAAAATACCTAAAATTTGAAATTTTAAGCGTATTATAATTTTTCCATTATGGTGCACTAATGCCACATATTTCTGCTAAATTTTAAAGTTATAGCACATCTCGAAGTGAAATAATATTTTTATAATTGTTTAAATTTTAAATATTTTTAATGGCCGCAATAACAACTTCATAGTGGTTATAAAATGTTTATTTGTACATATTGACTATGCTCTAAATAACAAAAATTTCAGCTCCCTAGGTCGCTCCGTAGTACCTAAAAATTTACCCATTTGTTTAAACTTTAAGAATTTTTAACAGCTAAACAAATTAAAATATCAAAATTTTTATAATCCCTATTTCGGTTTTTTACAAATTCTTCCTTTAAAAAATTTCAGCTTCGTACCACATTCGGAAATACATAAACTTTAAAAATATGTTTAAACAATTTAGAATTTTTCGCGGTCGTATTGTTGAACTTTTTAAAAATGCACTTTTTCCATTTATAATTTGCTACAAATGTTTGCAAAAATTCGTACCTACGATTTATAGTTTTCAAGATAAAAATTATTAAACTTTAATGTACAAATGGGGTTAAAACAACCCCTAAAAATTAACAATATTAAAAATTTTCGATTTTTATAGTCGGTTGTGAGCAGGGGCGTACTGATAGGCCCCGCAACCCCCACAATGCGGGGGAGCCCCGAGATTTAGGAGGCCCCCAATCATTCAAACCGTACTAAGGCGTCTGACGCACGTTTTAGAAACCCGAAAAATGTAATTGCGACTTCTACAATACGGCTTTATAACGCTGAGAAGAGGCATTTCTAGGCATGAAAATCAGTGCAGGATATATGCTACGATTATATGCCTTCTGACGTCTCTCGCTCTTAGGGCAATGTATTTTCTTATGTGTCAACATTTCTTAGTATTATATATATCTAGGGAAGATTATAGTGCTTATTTACTTGTTAAGTGAAGCATGAGGTCTGCGTCTACTGTTCAGACTCTAAAGGACGAGAATTTACCTAACTTAATTTACACTATTTTAGGCCTCCAATATCGTCATGAAGTAAGTTTATGTTTTCATATATAGGTACATAGGTAGATTTTGGTTGACGTGAAGCCTCCCTTCTTTTCGACACCACGAGCCGCCCCTGATGGCACATAGGACTTTACAGGTCGTATTTATTTACTGGGGGACCGTTCATGTATTGCGACAGCAAGTGCTTAACTATTTTTGACCCCCCTCGTCCCTCCATATCAGCAACTGTTAGCATTTGGGTGAACCTCTCCCCTTTTTAATAAAAATTAGAAAATGCATAATTATGTATGGCAATACTTTCTAATGTCTTCTTATAGCGTTGCAATGCATTTTAATGTTCTTTAAAGCACAATGAGGAAAAATCTATCAGATTTTACAAGGTAAAGTTATGTTCACCGAAAAATCAGTTAAATACGGCGAAAAGAATTCTATTGTCGGGCGAAACGTGGGTAACGAGCAGGTGGAAGCTTGCTGTGGATGACACGTAAATCACACGTAAAAAGTAAAACATTTCTTAGATACAAAATCTTAGGTAAGCATTGGTCATACTCCCCTTCCCCCTAAGGGGGGGTTATTTGCAGGTGCCAGGGGCCTAATGTGCCGTATGAAAAGGGGTTCTTCGAAGTGCACCGACATCATACAATACAAGGATGGACAGCTTCTCTTCCTCGCCAAAGGAATGCTTGTCATATTTTTTAACCGTAAAATACCATCGACCTCGGCCGGGAATCAAACCAACAATATCTGAAAATATTGTGGGGTGCTCCAACCACTGCTCCACCGGCGTAAGTTAATATGCATACTCAGGGGCGGCGCTAGCGGGTAGCAAAGTAGACAATTGCCTAGGGGCGCCGTGGTAGAATGGGCGCTAA